>JARVZY010002654.1:0-149032 GCA_030686995.1 Artemisia argyi
AGCAAGAGTTTGGATTGAATTATAAATAATGTAAATGTTGATTCTTACAACACTAATGCATATGAACTTGAAGTTCAAAGTGTAATTGATTTTATGATCTAGAAAATGCCACACATATTTGGTGACCTAAACATTTGTAGTTCATATTTGGTGAACTAACTAGATCTTTTATATGCTGCTAACACTCTAACTTATATTTGTGTCCCAACTGGACAACCAATTTTGGTACTTATTCTATGGCACGCCTATTGCGTGATAGAACAATCGATTCCAAATAAAAATTCCTCGAATTATATAAATAAAGAAAGAAGTTAAGATGGTCATATCGAGGTAATAAAGACCCTATGATACTTTCCTATTGAGACACTAGACAAAGAGGATTTTATAAAAACCTCAAGAACATAAAAACAATGAGATCTCAATAAATGATATCGTATAATGTCTAGTAAAGTGTGGAATTGAAAAGAATTGAATCGACGTCGATAGTGCTATTATATCTAATGATGTGCAATATAATGAATTTATAAATAAAATAGCGTTACAATAACAGCGGGGATCTTGAAAAGAATCTTGCAAGAAGCGCAGTTGTAAAATGATCGTAAAGACGCAGGTGAATGGTGAAAGATTGAAGTCTCTTCTGATGAGACATATGGGACTTGAATCCATACACATGAATGGGTAAACTTAGTGGATATACATTGGTCTTTATGAGAAAGCGAAACTAATGTATTGAAATTATTTTTTCGCAAAGATATGAAAATTATAATGAGACATGTTCTCATGTGGTGGATCAAATAAGATATTTTGATAGTATAAAATTATGGCAATATGAGAAATAATGAAAAGCGTCTAAAGAAAATATGAATAGAACTCAATTCATGTTGAGATTCCAAGAAGGATATAAAGTGCATAAAGCATGTCTCGTGTTTTAAAATACTTAGAGCATATAAGAAAAGTTCTCGAGAATACTACTTGATCATATTGAATTGATCATTGTATGAGATCAAGGAATATGATCATATGTGTTACAATCGCTTTAATCGACATTTCTCAAAATGGGACATGAAATGATTATATTTACCCATGATATTTTACAAGGATATCTGTAATTTTTACTATGGTATGTCAATGAAACTTCTTGAGAAAAATGAAGGCGATTGAATGCTTTAAAACTAAATTCGGAATAAAAGACAAAGTTTGTCTTAGTTTATGAATTGAACATCTTTAGGATAAATTCCTTGTGCATTAAGAGAGTTGAAATAACATGTTAATAAATGACGCTTGTGACTATAAAGTCATATGGTGCTGAAAAGTCTCATTTTGACTTATAAAGATGATGTTCACAAAATTCTGAAAGTGTCATACTTAAATCTATATGAAACATTGATAGTTCTCGCTAGTGGTCATACATGATATATTATACCGTTTCCTTTGATTTGTTGGCACTGCATAACTTATGATGTACGAGGAAGTACTTGAATCAGATGTATGACATATGTTTAATCCTTATGGATATATGAAAACATGTGGAGAACCTTTGTTCATGCGAAAATCAAACATGTTTATTCTATAAAGACACGTACTACGTTGGTACTGAAAAAGTTGGAGTGATGTGATCATCACAGGAAGGAAATACGTGTTACACTCTTTTTCTCTCGACCATGGTTTTGTCCCCACTGGGTTTTTCTGGTAAGGTTTTTGACGATGCAACATCCCTAAGCGTATGAATGAATTATGTACTCTTTTTCCTTCACTAGATTTTTGTCCCACTAGGTTTTATCTAGTAAGGTTTTAGCGAGACATAATCTTCAAATGGAGTGTTACTAATAATAATGAAATGGAAGTCCAGATCCTTTACAAAGGTATATGTGCGATGGCGTAGTAATAGAAAATGTGGAAAATTTTTAGGAGATAAAATGTGTTTGCGAACTTTTTAAAAAAGGGATGGGAATGAAAGAAGAATAGATAGCTGGTGACATGTTAACTAATGGGCCAAGTGAATAAGCCCCTACCCGACCATGCACTTAAAGTCTTTAACAAGATTACATATGTACTTTATGAATTTGTATGTTATTCTTATAGAGGAAGAACTAATATAGCTACAAAGTAAGTAATTTTTTATTGATGACTGAATCTGTAAACAAGATTTCATCAAAACTATCATAGTGTGCCAGCCATGCCGATTCAAGAATACAAAAGCGTGCAATAATAAATCAGCATAACATGTAAAGAACGAAGAAACGGGCTGTACATAATGACATGATGTATAATGATAAATTTATTGCTATATATGTAAGAATGGAAAGTCAGCATTCAGTCTAGATACGCCTGATGTCTGTGTTTGAAATTCCACCATCGCCTCTTCTTCCTGTATTCAGGTGGTGGCAAATCTGTCGAAATGAATTTAAGACAATTAGCTTGTCATCTAAAGTTGTACAAGACATGGAGCAAATAATCTATATATTTTTTCAATTAGTTATCAAGAATGTTTGAAGTAAAACAAGATAACTTCTTGATTCCTAGTATACTATATATGTAATTTTATAAAAGCACAGAAGTATATTTTGTAAAATTAAAAATAAATAAATAATTAAAAAACCCTCAAACAGGGACTTTAAGACCGTATACCGAGTAACTACAAGGATGGTTAGCAACTTTCAGGCTCAACAGGGTTAATACCAAACGATAAGGCCTAAATGCACTAGGATTTTGGTCTGGCCGAAGAGCGGACTCCTGCCAAATCATACTCTGGCAGCAATGTCTTGGGAGAAAAGAATAAGGTCCAAAAGTGATGCTAATACGTACACTAATTAAACCCCCAATCTGGTAAAAGTTTATTTGCTCTATATAACTATAAGGAGTCAGTATTGGCCGCAATATCAGAGAGTAAAATGTATCACATACCTCCTTCAGGATAGATTGAGTTGTAATGCACCTCAGCCCAAAAGCTCAAGTGTATTACTGCAGAAAATAAACAACTTGTTAGCAGATGTAAAAAAAGGTTAACCAACATTTATAACGCATGCCAAACACAACTGTGACAAACTAACAAAAACCTTCTATATTTTCACAGATAAAGATCTGAACATTACCCCGCTTAGACTTCTGCACTTTCGGAAGAATCTCAATCGAGACAGTATCTTTAAATGAGGTTAGAACAAAAATTTTAACACCATACTGCATAAAAGCATCAAACAAATCTGTTAAGACAATTTTGAACTTCAAAATTTTATATCCAATACTCAAAAGAAAAGGAGATGGTCACCATACCGAATCTGCAGCTGCCTGCAATGTGACATGATCTCCCCATTCTCCACTCCTATAATTAAATATTAATATCTTATAAAAAAAACTCGAAAAAAATAATATTAGAAGAAATAAGAAAAAAGAAGATAAAATGACATACTTGGAAATCCTTTTCAAGTACTCACTATAAGCCATGGGGACATATCCTTCATACATCTCAGGATGCGATTTCAGCTGATATATTCCAATCACGTAAAAATTCAGATATCAGAACCAATAGCCAACCAGTAAACATGTGAATTCAACACAAAAAAAAAAAAAGACACACACCTGATTATACACCTGTCTTCTCACAAATTTATGATGCTCCGGTGAACGGTAGAATTGATCAGACAAAGCACGAAACTGGAGAATAAAGACGGTGGCCGGTGAGTTGGTTACAAAATAGAACATAATATTCCATTTGTATAAGTTGTTAAATACTGACCTGACAGTTACCGTCACCTTGTACTTTAGACTCAATCAAGTTATACACCTGTAACCTGGAAAAGCAAATTTTATCAGCAAAATACATATTGTCGGAAAATGGATGAGTGTGATCAAAAGAGATGTAAAACCTGTCTAATAGCCTCTGGTGATCAGTAGTAGCTTCATCAACCGAAGGTATGTCTCCATTAACTTTGGGGATATGCTGCATCATTTAACACATGTCATTACTATCATAACCTCAGGCCTTGTTTAGTAACACATAGTCACATACATTTGCTTGTTTCCACTTTTTTCTAAACCAAATAAAATTGTTAACCTTCAACTTAACAACAAAACCAAAGAACGTTTGGCAAGTCTAATATATATATATATATATATATATATATATATATATATATATATATATATATATATATATATATATATATATATATATATATATATCTTGGAAATAACAAAATTGTATTTTACATGGTTTGAAAATTCATTAAAGTCAAGTAGTACAGGTTTTTTCTGTAAACCTTGAAAACGACAATTCATGGACTCTAGTAGGACCAACTGATCAACAAGAAAACCTTGATACAAACAAAAAGAACTGAAACTAGAATAAGAACATGAGTTTTAACGAGCTAATGCTGAAATATATGCTTGTTACACTTACAGGAACAGGGATGATCTCAGTCAATCTCTTGCCTACTTCACCATCAAGCTCAGACTCGTCTGTAATCTCTAGATTGTACGAATACTCATCCCCATCGTAAGATCTAGTTTCAGGGCTTGAGCATGAACTTGATTGTCCCATTTCATCTGTTTCCTGTAACCTCGAATCATCACCTGCTAACCACAACAACTTTACTAACTAATACCATAAGTAAAAATGACATGAAACTATTTGCCTTATTCACAATTCTAAATTAGAAAAAAACTTACCATAATAGTAATTATCTGATGGTTGTCCATACCAATCTCGAGTATCATTTGATGTTTCTAAATGCTCTACAGGATTGGATACTTCATGTTCATCTTCAATTGAAAGATCCAATAATTCTTGTTGAAGAGAATGAGCCAACATCTCGTCATTTTTAACATCATTAAATTCATTTTCTTCATAACTACCTCCATCATACTGTTCGTGACATATGGTCACATCATGCTGATTGCTATCACCGTAATAGGTAGAACTAAAAATTTGCTCCACATCAAGAAAATTAAGACCCCATCTAACAACATCTGAATCTGGCTCGCACATATCTTATATCTCCTTCACTAGAGCAGAAGGCTCCCAAAAAGTTCTAAACTTGACTGCACTATCTTGTCAAGATTAACAATTGAGTGTATTCCCCAAATCACACTTAATGAGATTCAACCCTGAACCCTCAAATAATACTATCCCTGAAAATCAAAACCGGTTCCAGAATCAGCAATGGGAAAAATGTAACAAATGCTCATCACCAGAAAAGACTATAATAATACATACGAAGCAGTCTTCTGAGGACATAAAAACATTATCTTAATGCAAACGTGTTAAAAACATCATGTTAAGGTTTATAGTCAATCACATATTCAACTTTCAGAAAGTGTCACATATGCAAACCATAAAAGCAGGACATCATGTTATATGGAATCCTCCAATAGTATAACGGAACCATAAAAGCAGGACATCATATTCCTCCAATAGTTTAACGGAATCAAAAATTTTATGCGAAACTACAAGCAATCAACCATGTTCAATAGAATATGATGCATACCTATGCCATTGTACCAGAAAGGAATTGTACTAAGTAGACAAAGATGCCATGTTGAAAATTATGCATACCTTTAGGACCCCAGTTTCATTCATATGGTAATAACGTAGTGGTATAGTACATCCATAGTGGTAGATGCCTATTAACAACTATTCTATAGTTCTTCTACCTAATAGTCAAGTTTGGCTACATGGCGTTTTCCATCTACTTTCTATAAGACTAAACAAACATATAAAAATAAAAATATTTTGCGTACATAAAGTCTTGGTATCCTCATACGCTAGCATTACTCAAAACCCCAAGAAACTAAATATTTTGCATAACTAAACCTCAAATAAATCATAGTTATAACCATTTTACCTAAAAATTAATACTTTCACATACTAAACGGGTAGTCTAAGCGGGGTATCCCGTAATGTAGACAGTCACACCCTTGCCCGAGTGCAATGGGACTCCTTCCAGAATTAAATCAGACCATCTAGCATTACTCTAAAAACCCAAAAAAACCTAAAATTTTGTTTTATTGAACCTAAAAATCAATACTTTTTCACATAATCAAGAACCAAATTCTTGAAAACATCAAAACTAATAAAACCCACAAACATAAATCAATAAAACAAACCTTAAAATCAGGTATCACCCAGTACAAGTTATACAAAGCTTAACCATTAAGCAATCGAAAAACAAATAAAAATCATTGCTTTTTATTTAAGCTACAGAAAACACTGCCAGAAATGAATATGATCCAATATAAATAAATAAATTTTCAGTACAATGAATCGATAAATAAAAATAATAAAAAAAGGAAAAAAGTACAGGGGTTTAATTAAGTTACCGTATAAATAATGATGTCAGAATCAGAGAGACAGAAATAATGAATTGATCAATCAGCAGAGGAGCAGCTTCTGATTAAATCTAAATGCAATTCACCTACCAATGAAATGAAAATCTTTTTATATTTGAAATAATAATAAATAATAAAATGCGTGTTTTTTATGTGTGTTTGAGGAAAGGAAAGGACGCGGGGAGGAGATAACGATGAAAGAAAGAATGGAATGGAAGGAGGATGGTGGTGGTGGCTTTATATACTGTTTTCTTTCTTTTTCACGCCGTTATAACTTCACGCTGCCAGCCCACCTCACGGTGTCTATTTCTTTTTTCTTAATCAGGTTTCTGAATAGTTGTTTACCCAAAAAAATACACGGTTTAGAACGCCTGGTTAGAGCCGTGCAGTGACATCTAAGCGGACAATATGCCTTCCTCGAATCTTCATTTTTGGTGAATAAACATCACTACTTTTTTTCGCTTCGTCTAGGAGAAAAATCACTTTGGCAAGCCTCAAACCCGAGTGATGTTTGAATTCTTAACATGGTGAGGTTTGAATCCTTAATCTCTTACTAGAACGGTATGCGCGCAATGCGGTGTATAGTTTGCGTCATTCGGTTATTTGGTTTTGCATATTTAGTTGTCTTTAGGCTTTATAAGTAGAGATGGTAGAGATGATTAAGCCAAATAATTTTAGTTTAAACAACCAACCTGCTTTCTAACAAACTTATTAAACAACTTGTTTCCTAACCAATTAATTTTAAAATCCTTTCATAATAAGCAAGTAAAAGTATTAATTTATAACTATTTCTAATTATAGAATAGTACCAAATGCATTATATAATATCTCTTATTTGAAAGTCAGTGGCCTTACTACTAGGTCATTTGGTGGTAGTTTAATAAAAACATAATTATTACTGCTGTCACTTTTTTACTTTTTATCTGAATGACAGTTTTACGTTTAAGTAATTAATTAATGTCATACTTAAAGTTTGTAATAATAAATTCAATTAGAGGTAAAAACTTGATCAAACTTCTATATAATTTTAGAAATGGACAATTAAATTGAAACATACTGAAAAAAAAAAAAAAAAAAAAAAAAAAAAAAAAAAAAAAAAAAAACGTGGACTATAAATTTGAGATGGAAGAAATACCTTTTCAAAAGGTTTTGTTAAATTTAAGAAATAAAAGCATGCATAATTGATGATACATAAAATTGGTTGAAAAAGTTAAATTCAGAAAATATGAACATTTTTATTAAAGATACACACAAATATTACATGTGTCAATACTTTTAAACCTAGCTCTTAATGGTATGTTTAACAATTTCTTTTTCTAAAAACGTTAATAACTGAATATGTTGAGAAATTCATGTATCCCCGTTGTAAAAAATGTATCCCCGTTGTAAAGACAAATACGAAAGAAGAAAAAGTTGAGATTGTATTAGCGGCCCTCTTAAAGCACAAGGTGTAATCACACAAAGTTAAAATTTCACTTAGTGTCACATCAACGTCACATAAACTTTAACTTTTTCAGCTTAACTAAAAAAAACACATCTTATCATAACTTAACTATTTTCAAATTCAATCACTAAACTAAAACTAATACTTCATTTAATAAACCACATAACATTAAATCTTAAACATTACAATACGGGAAAAAAAATACGAATTACAACGAAAAAAATACGAAACATAAGAAATTTAAAAACATGCGAATTACAAATATTTATTCATCGTCTTCGGAATCATATTGTTGTTGTTGTCGTTGAAGATGTTTCTGCCAAAGATGTTCTATAAGGTCTAGTTGGAGTCGAGTATGCGTTTCTCTGTAGTGTATTTTTTTTTGCCTTTCGACATTGGACATTACATTTCGACCCACCTTTCTTGCCACATACGTGGTGACGAATCCACCCACATTTTGACATACTCACGTAGTGCAAACTTTTGATCTTTTAAAATCATATTATGCAAAATATTGCAAGAATACATGATTCTACATATCTTGACAACTTCCATTTGACGTGCCGGTTGTTGTAGTATACCCCAACGTCCTTGAAGTACACCAAAAGCACGTTCGACTTCCTTTTCGTGCACTTTCTTGTTTCCTTTTAAAGTAACCATGTTTATCGTCAGTTGTTGCCGAGAATGATTTGACGAAAGTTGCCCACTGTTAAGTAATATCCTTTTACATACATGGTTCAATTTATAATATATGGTGCTACAGGGGCGACGTTGTTAAAAATATCGTCGAATAACGGAGAGTTATCTAAAACATTAATATCGTTATTCGCCCCCGCCACTGCAAAAAATGCATGTCAAATCTATAAATCTTGCGAAGCAACAGCTTCAAGCATTATTGTTGGGTATTTTTTTATCACCCCTACTATATTGCCCTTGCCAACCCACCGGACAATTTTTTCACTCCCAATGCATGCAATCAATGCTACCAAGCATTCCCGGAAAATCATGATAAGTCTCATGTATTTTATAAATATTTTGAATGTCGGCCCATGTTGGTTTTCTTAAATACTCTGGCATAAACAAATCAATAACGCACTTGTTAAAATTATCAAGACAATCACGTGAAGTATGCTCACCCACTTGCAAATATTCATCGAATGCATCGGATGCGGTGACGTATGCCAATTGGTGTATGACAGATGTACACTTTATAAGAACACTTATACTCATTCGACCCATACAATCGGGTGCTTGCGCAAAGAATGCAAAATGACTTGGAAGAGGGTCAGAAGTATAAGATTCAATACTTTTGACTATTTCTAGAAATAGTTTCTGGTTCGTACGAAATTTTCTGCGAAAATTCCGGTGCGGTCACATAGACGTCGGTAGTGGGTAAAATGAAATTATTTATTTATTTATCTATTTTTATTTTGTATTTAATTTTTATTATTATTTTTATTCTTTCTACCCTTAACGCCACGTTAAGCTGCTAACACAGCTATTTAACGCAGGTGACGGTGTAAGTAACGTGGCTTTAACGCACCTGCGTTAAGCCTTAACGCAGCTTTGGAGTGAACACACTGTGTGCTCTTAGGAAGAAAATGGTGATGCTTTGTCGAGGGTTGTTTTAAGATAGTATTTGTCTGCTTTGAAACTTGACAATTTTTCTGTAAATTCGTTTTTTTTCTTTTCAAAACGAGCTAGCATTGTAAAAGACTGACTCAAAATAGAATGGTTGCATGGTTTAAACATGGTTCATTACAAAGTCTAAAAGCTCACAGCAGTAGGTTGTACTTTCGAAAACTTATGCTGTGAGCCTAACCATGTATCTCGGCACAAAAATATAATATGTGCAAGACAATGTTCTAAGTAATAACTTGAGATATGGTTTATCGATACCAAATTTACAAAAGTAATCCTTAAATCTTCTATACCGGAATCAATTGGGCTGTGTGTTGCAGAAGTTATACATGTATGTGTCTTTTGTGTTAAAAAATAGGTGTTATGTACAAATTTAAGCAAAGACTATTTTACAGTAGAAGAAGAGGATCCGGTTGAACTTGTTGGATTTTTATGGTATGACGTTTAGCAAAAGTTTAACCAACTATAAACGGAATCTTTAATAGACAAACATTATCAATTTTAGTTATGAATATGAACTTGTCCGTTTCTAATACAGCAAAATGACTTTGATTTCATAGTAGTTTTCAATATTTATAAAAGTTATAAATAACGGATTTAAGTTATAGGAGTTAATAATGTTGCATGGGTTGCACCTGCCTTTAGGTGAGGTTCATTTTTATATAGGTGTGTGTTTAATGCTTATTTTCAGGGTTTATGTGTTGATAATAGTTTCACAATTTGATGCTGATTTATAGTTTTTTGTCCCTTAGCTAATAAATATTGGAAAATGTTTATTACATAACATTAACATTATTATTAATTAGTAACATCATGACTATATGATGACTCACGCTATAAAAACATCACAATCATAAAGGTCTAACGCTTAAAATTATTGACCAGTTACATGTGTGATAACTGATAAGTCTTAAAATAAACTTTTTTTTTCTTTTTTTTTTTATTATTATTATTATTTTTTTTTTTTTCCAAAAACAATAATTTCAAAATCGAAAAAGTAATTTTTTACCAATAAAGTGCAGCATATAAATATTATATTTGTTAAAAATGGTAATCACAAATGCAAAAACTTCACGACACCATTATAATTTTTCTATCATCTTCTTTCGTAATATACACATATAAACGGATGTTGACTATTGAAGTTGCTTCTAGAATGACTTAATATGTACCTCCTGATAAGTACAGTCACTGGGACAGGTGCTCATTGCCTGGGGCCAGGTCCTTGGGGGAGGGTCCGGTTGGCATCCTTAAGATGCATGGGACCAGGGTGATCCCACCAATCTTCACCTTTTTTGAGAATGACTTAATATGTAAAAGCTGGGGAAGTGAATATAAGCTTGTTAGGCATGTAACCTTAGATGAAAAACCACTTAAAACTATGTCATATCAATTCAAAATCATGCAAAACAATGTAATTTAGACTAATAGCACTCAAAGTAGATCTTTTAAATTTACTCATCTATAAAAATACTCGTTCCCCCAACTTATTATTTGGAAATGAATTCAACATCTTAGAATGCTCCTTGTAGAGAATGAAAGCCAACACCATTATTTTATAGTGATGAGATAATGTTTAACCATCTTTATGTCAATTCTTAATGAAGAGAAAAAAAAAAAAAAAAAAAAAAAAAAAAAAAAAAAAAATTCACTTAAAATTTTGATAAGATTTAGTTCAAACTACATTGTTTTCATGGGTTTTTCATTTAATGTTGCATGCCTAACAGTCTCATATTCATTTTTCTCAATATCTATACTATCTATAATGGAAAAATGGTTAAACTTGAAAAGTTCAGTCTTGAAAGTTGAGTATTGAAAACCAAATGTGAGAGAAATTAATGTAATTAATACTCTAATTAAAATACCTCATTACTTAAAAGTACAATAATTTATTCACATTATACAACCAATTAAAAACATATCTATCAAATTAAATACAACCAATTAAAACACAAACCGGGTTGACCCGGTAATTTGACCCGTTTTCGACCCAACCCAACAAGTTGACCCGGTTTAAATCGACCCATTTTTCGACCGGAGCGGTTCAACCGGTTGAACTACCCGGGTCGAACCGGGTTTCAAAACATTATCCATTACTTAAAAGTACAATGATTTATTCACATTGTACAACCAATTAAAAACATATCTATCAAACTAAATACAACCAATTAAAACACAAACCGGGTTGACCCGGGATGCTTCAAACCCGACAAATTGACCCGTTTTCGACCCAACCTAGCAAGTTGACCCGATTTAAATCAACCCATTTTTCGACCGGAACGGTTCAACCGGTTGAACCATCCGGGTCGAACCGGGTTTCAAAACATTATCTTTTACTTAAAGGTACAATAATTTATTCACGTTGTACAACCAATTAAAAAACATAGCTACCAAATTAAATACAACCAATTAAAACACAAACCGGGTTGACCCGGGACGCTTCAAACCCGGCGGATTGACCCGGTTTAATTTGACCCATTTTCGACCCAACCTAGCAAGTTGACCCGGTTTAAATCGACCTATTTTTCGACCGGAACGGTTCAACCGGTTGAACCACTCGGGTCGAACCGGGTTTCAAAACATTATTTTTCGTTTATAACCTATAAACTTTTTTTATCAATAAACTATTTGTCGCTATAAAATCTCGTTGCTATGCACGGGTACTCGTCTAGTATATATAAAAGAACATATTGTTCATATATATTCATTTGTTCATATATATATTTTAGCCTCGAGTGATAAAAAAATGTTGATTTTGGGATATATATACGAGAATTTAAAAGTTTGAGAAAGATATAAATGTAATTAAAAAAGTTTGAGAAGGAGTATATTGACATAATAACTAAAGTGATAATGACATTAATATACTACGTAATATTGAACTTAAAAAATAAATAAATAAATAAATAAAAACTGGTACAGATGAAGGTAAGGTGGGTGATCATGAATCGTATATGAGTGACCCTTCAACAAGTACAAATTAGATGCATTTAGTAAAAGAAATTTAATGTTACCAATATTTGTGACCATCTCCATGACTCCATCTATGCCCCAAAAATATGATACTTTTATTTTTTTTTTTATATATTTCTAAAAGAAATTCACTTGGGCATTCTTAGTCAAGATTATTTCACACATCAGCAATGATCATGTGATACCGATACTTGAATGGTAGCTTACAAGTTTATAATATTATCATTGTTGAATTAGCATAATTAATAGTTTCATCAAATTATGTCAAAATTATTTGTGAAATAATAGTCACATTAAACTATCCATAATCCATCAATTATATTAGCAAATAATTGAAAGAGCTAACGATTTACCATACTTCATAAGCTCTCGTGAAGACTGTGATTTACCTTTCAGATTAAAAATTAGATTTCTCGTCGTATTGAAAAGAGTTATAGGTTTGTATTTCTAAACAAGAGATTATAATTTTGGTTAAAATCATATCTAGAAAATGATAAATATATATTTTCTTATGTTGAATTTAAAGCAAACACCTACTAAAATTTAATGGTTGGTTTTTGTCGTTGTGTCCCTTTCGTGTCCTTTTTGTCACCATTCCACAATATAACGCTCGTGATTTCCGCGTGAAGATGCACTTTATTTGACTATGAAACTATCAACTCATACGTAAATTATTTTAAAAATAAAAAATCATATCTTCAATAATACATCTATACATTCTATTTGTAGAAATTCAAGTCATCTCATCCCCTCTATATATTATTTCTTACCAGTGTTTTAAAAGGCGCGCCAAGGCGCCGCCAAGGCGTCGCCAAGGCGCGAGGCGTGGCCTCGGCGCCACGAAATGGACCAAGGCGTGAAGTCTAGGCGTCGTGTGAAAAAGCGTGGAATAAGGCACGAAAAGGCGTGCCAAGGCGCGCCTTATCGTATGGCGTGGCGCCATTTTTAGAAGGGGATGGTGTGGCTTAAATTTTGGGCCTAGTAATTTCTAAACATAGTTCAAATTTTCACTTTATTTCTTATGCATATCACTTTTTGTAAGCTCACCTTTTGTAAACTCACATTTTGTAAACTCGATATGCATATAAAATATGATATTATAACATAAATGATAAATATATAAATATTTTTTCGCCGCCTTAGTCACGCCGCAAAAAACGCCATGGCTTCGCCATGACGCGTAAAGCTTGAGGCGTGGCCTTGCCGCCACGCCACGCCACGCCTCACGCCATTTATAACATTGTTTCTTACTGTATTTTGATTCACATTTAAAATGTATTATGCATGTGTGATGTGTCCATATGTATATTACTAGCTTTATTAGTACAACACATGTGAGGTCATAGGAATTTTCAGCACAGTTCATCCAATTATTATAAATTACTTTATGTCATCTACCGACTTTTTGTTATTAGCGATGATATAAATATCTAAAATGCATAACTAAAAAGGAGGTGATTTGCACACATTTTTTTTTATACTTTCATCATAACTGTGCATTACAGTGTTGTATGATGTGTTATACAGCTTGTACAAAGTGGTATTTTAATCAAATAAAATGGTGTGCGAATCAATCCCCTAACTAAAAAGATGTATAATCAATTAATTACTTGAATAATGTTTTTGTCACTTTCTTCTTTTAAACATTCACCCTTGATACTATCATTTGTCCGAATTTTATTATTAAGTATACTTTTAGACTTAGACATATTTGTTAGTCATAAGAATAATTTCAAAAAAAAATTTTTTTCACTCGTGAAAAAACATTTCGGTTGATAAATAATATCCTTAACATTGTGATAAATATATGAAACTTATCAATCAATAGGTTGTAGGTTAAATATTAACAGACATGTCTCACTTATTCCTTAGATATAAAATATTAGGGGTCGTTTGGTTTGTGCTATAAATCACAATGAGTATTGGATTTAGTATAGGGTAGAATGACAACTGCTATAGTTAAGTTTATCATTACTAATGTTAATTTTTAGATAGCAAAATATTGTATGAAAAAATGTATATATATATTTGAATTTTGTAGTGAAAAAAAAAGAAAGATAACATGAGCTTGCAGAATAGATTACAAAGACACCAAATTGATGGAGAACGAGGCTATTAGTATACAACATGAGGCCATGGAATGAATTCCATTCTTTGATTCATAAAAGCTCAACCAAACATTTTGTATTACTATCGTTGTCATTGATGATGAGAAATCCACAAACCAAACGGCTCCTTATTAAATGTCCTGTGACATATTCAGCTGTAAAATAATGGGTAAAGGGGATTACTCCAGTAAACTTTTATAAAAATCGGGAGTTAATCACAAGCAATGTGGAATTATACCGTGTTGTATAACTTCCAAGACTCACCCTAATGCCGAACATAAAATTCGAAATCAAAAATTAATTTAGCTGTAAAATTATCTATCTTTCTAAAAGAGAAAATAAAACTTGTCTATGTTTGTGTTTCAAAGTTAGCAACTTTTAACACGAATTGACATAAATAAAAACCAAATATGTACTTGGATGTCCCATAACGATTCATGGTACAACGAAAATCATCTAAGACTTGATAAATCAAAGCAATTTAACTATTCTTAAAGAGAAAATAAAACTTGTCTATGTTTGTGTTTCAAAGTTAGCAACTTTTAACACGAATTGACATAAATAAAAACCAAATATGTACTTGGATGTCCCATAACGATTCATGGTACAACGAAAATCATCTAAGACTTGATAAATCAAAGCAATTTAACTATTCTTATTCTGTAGGCCAGTTTGAAACTACTAAAACCAAGCTCGTAAGCAAAGCACAACGTTTATGGTAGGGGTGGCAATTCTCGACACGACACGATAAACGATACGAACCTGACACGAAGTTAAACAGGTTTGGGTTGAGGATAAATAGGTTTGGGTTAAAAACAGGTCAACCCGTCTAACCAGTTTAATAAATGGGTCGTGTTTGGGTTGAGTAAATATTAAATAGGTCAACCCGTGAACCCGCTAAGTATATAAGACTCTAAAAATAAAATATATAACATGGCTTTTTATGTTGAATGTGGATTAAGTGTATTGTGTTTTGTACTTAATATAATTGAATTACTATTAAAACTCATTTATCATAGAAATTGACACTTATAACTGAGAAAATTGTTGTATAGTTATTTCTCTGTTACTTTTATCATATTTTAATTTTCTATATCATTTCTACATTTAAACTAATTAAATCAACAAACCACCAGCCTTATTCACTACTTGATCTATTTATCTAAACAGGTTAAACGAGTCAAAAATGGGTTACGCGTGTTATGTAGGTGTGGGTTAGGGTTGAGTTTTTTTACACGATTAATAAATAGGTCGTGTTTGGGCCGTAGAAGTTATACTAACCCGCCAACACGCGAACCCGAATAGGTAAACACAAACACGACTCGATTGCCACCCTTAGTTTATGGTCATGATTCTGCAGGTTATTAGTTTGTAGCAAGAAACCGGTTACTTTGATCAAACTGAACTATATGTGTGTACTGCATTTTCTAGTTTCTAACATTTTAATTCCCCATATGTCATTATCACATGATTAGGTTGATTCTCAGGCCAAACAAAAAATTATCAATACTCTTCTACTCCGTAATAAGCATGACATAGCAAATATGCACCAGAGATCGACTCAATCAACTTCCTATAATCAACACAAGCTACACAAGTTTTATATGCAAGATACAAGATACAATATAAGATACAACACCTCTATAGTTTTTCACGAAACCACCCTTTACCTCGCATCACGTTTTCTGCATGCACATTAATGGACAAGGGCAATAACGCCATCTGCTACCATACACTGCAAAACTCATTCACCAAATACTCGAAATCAGCAACTTGCCAAAAGCTTTGGATGACATATTCTAGAAATACCAGGACTAGGAGATTCTGTATAATGTACGTCCATAGGATTACTTTTTGTCTCCTCATGAGAATTTCTAACGTTGGTGGGTCCCACAAAAACTTTCCTTGGCTCGATAGCAACCGGGACTGAACTCTTGAGAGGTGGCGTGGCACCTGGTGTTTGTGACGGGCCACCAATAAGTTGGTTAACCATTTCAAGAACCTCACTCATCTTTGGCCTCGACTTTGGGTTTCTAGACAAACATCTATTGGCTATAATCGATAACTTTTGTGCTGACTTTAGTGAGTACTTACCCTCGAGTCTTGAGTCAATTATTAGCCGGAACTTTTTGGAGTCTAGGTAGGGCTTGACCCATTCTAGAAGCTTCTGCTCGTTCTTGGGTCGATTTTTGTCTAACGGGCGACGGCCTGTTATTAGTTCATATAAGAAGACACCGTACCCCCATACATCACTCTTGGATGTTAGATGCCCGGTTTGGATGTACTCTGGAGCCGCGTATCCCATAGTTCCCACGACCTGATGACATTATATTAGAGATAATTAGAAATTTCATGAGGAAAACTTGAGATATATAGTAAAATGTCTAAATGCCCTTTTATCACAGAAGCAAAGGTATCTTGTGAGTTGGAGTTCAGCAATTTGCAACGACTACAATTGGTTTATAACTTATAGATAAAGAAGTTGCAAATTTCATATCCAAAATAGTACATTTGCGACTTTGAGAGAATGAGTACACTTGTGGCTGATAAAAGATATGTCAATTGAAAAAAAAAAAGAAGTTGGCTGCAAAAATTTTGAGAAATTTAATTATAAATGGGTCTGGGTTGTGCTTTATCTCAAATGGGCCAAATACAAACGTATAGCTAAAAGGGGGAATGGGTCAAACATGTTGAATAGGCCAAAATCTATTTTTAATGCATGGACACTTGTTCAATAAAACTTATAACGACTGTTATGATATTGTTTTAGCAATTTTAACTAAGACATTAATAATCTACAAAACTAAAAAGAAATAGACAAAAAATCGTACCGCAGTTGAGACATGAGTAAGACCTTCCGGAGGTCCTAACCGAGCCATTCCAAAATCTGAAAGCTTAGCATTCCAATGCTCGTCAAGAAGAATGTTGGAAGATTTAAAATCTCTGAAGATAATCTACAATAAACAAAAGTTATTAGTCTTGTAACCAGGCTAATTTGTATAAACTTTTTATTGGTGCGGGTGGAACTTTAAAATACCTGAAATTCCATCTCTTCATGAAGATATGTCAAGCCACGAGCAGCGTCTTGAGCCACTTTTAATCTCATAGTCCATGAGAGAGTTTCACCGGATCTTGAAGATAAATGATCTTCCACACTTCTATTTGGCATATATTCATAGACAAGAAGTCGTTGTATTCCTCTTTCATCATCTTCTGCACAATAACCAACTAATTTCACTAGGTTTGGATGCTCAACCACTCCAAGAACGTTCACTTCCGTTACCCACTCTTTGTGCCCCTGATGCAACATAATCAAGATTGTCAATAGGCAAAGACAAAGGGTTTATTAGATATTTCACGAATGACATGTAACCGAGCATCTTCCTTAAACAAGGATTCAGAAGTTGCACTGTTCATGATACAAAGAAAGTTTGAACTTTGAACATTATTGTAGTCTAATATAGTTACTATAATGCATATCACCTATCAGCATTTTGTTGTTTAATATAATGTTGCTGACATATAACTATATAAGAGATTTATAGTTCAACGTGGTTACTATAATGTTTTCGGAACAATAAAAAATTGGAAATCAATTTTGGAATTAAAGTTTGACTATCAAAAATCAAATGTCTAGAGTAAACCATACAGAAACAAAGCTTACCTGTAATCCAGTTCTGCCTAGCTGTTTCACAGCCACTTCGAGGCGTTTTGTAGGATCTCGAGGGTTTTTTATCACACCCGTGTAGACACACCCGAATCCTCCCTCACCAATCTTTGCAGACCGGCTAAAGTTCTTGGTAGCTGACTTGAGCTCAGACAATGTGAACACTCTAAGATTACTTGGCCTTTGCGAAAAACTAGGAAAATGAGGGCTTCCCACCGAGTCTATGCTAAGATCAGAGACATTTCGAGAATTTGAATCTGATCCAGACCGTCGTATATCCCGATCTGTGAATAGAGAACTAAAGGAATGTACTGAAAGCGATTTGGTCGATGTTTTGGATGTTTCGCCCTTTTTTTCGCTGTTAGATAACCCAAAACACTTCATAGCTTCTTAATTTGGCCTTCTAAACTGTTTACATTGGAATTAAAACTAGAATCAGCATAATTTACAAGAAATAGTCAAATTTTGAATAACCACCCAAATCTATCATACCAAAGTGCACAAACATTCATATAAACTCAAACAGAAATCAATGTGATTGCACAACTAAAAGATGCTAAAAGAAAGAATCTTTTCAATGTTTGGCACATGATTGAGTGTGAGAATTTGGTAACCAACCAACAAAGCAATTTCAGTACTGGCAAACTATCTTCAATTAAGGGATTGACTGTAATCCAGACCGAATTTAAAAAGCTTGAAGCTTTAAAAACTTTCTTTGTTTTATTATCTTAGAAGCTTAGATTAACACATAATCAACGAAATATACTACAATCTATAATGAAAAAACTTAACATTTACAGGAAATCTAGAGAACCCAAATAACCATCACATAATGGCCTAGTGGTAAGACACCTAACCTCCTCACAAGAGGTTTAGGGTTCAAATCTAACTGGGTACTTATTTGGGGGCGGCGAGGGAAAGGATCGGAAGCGGTCACACAGATACCTTAGTTAGGCCGCGCACAATCTCAGTTTGACTCACCCTCCCCGGGTAACATGAACATGGAAAACCACATCCCTTCCCGTTTACCCGTTTAAAAGAAACCATATGAAATAATCACAACATGGTATCAAACAAAAGGACTCACCTATTAACAACCTAAAAACCAATCTAAATGCAAAACACCAGGTTCCAACATATACCCACAACTAAAAGAGGCTAAAGAACATATCTTTTTAATGTTTGCCACATTATTAAAGGTGTGAAATGATCTTATTTTAGAAGTGCAAAATGGGTATTTTTCATCTAGAATTTTGAAGTAACATGTAACCAAAAGCATTTGCAATTACTAGCAATCTTACTATAAAGGGATTGATTGTAATCAAGACTCAATTTAAAGAAAGAAGCTTAAAATTTGCATAACATCACATACTCAACAATTTAACACAATCTTCCATTAAAAAAAAAAAAAAAAAAAAAAAAAAAAAAAAAAAAAAAAAAACCCCTTAATAAATACAACAAATTCAAAGAACAATTAATCACAAAACCTTGATAATACTAAAGAGCAAAAAACAATATATCAAACAAAATATGCAAACCTTAATTCAGCTCAAAATCAATCTAATCACAAAAGAACACACCTTTAATGACATAAACCTTAAGCTATAAACAACCTTAACATAAATACATAATCAATCATCAAGAACAATCATTCATACCAGAAACATTAAATTTACAACAAATTAAAACAACCCAAATGAAACTACTAAAATAGAAAAAAAGAAACTCACCTATAATAATAAGCTCAAAATTAATCTGATAACAAAAGAGACTAAAGAACCAATATTTTATATGTTTGGTACATAATTGAGAGTATGTAATATGATGTGGTTTTATGTGTGAAATGGGGTTGATTTTATTAGAAAAAAAGAAAAGGGTGGCGTAATATATGGGTGAGTGAAAGTGGTTGGAACTAAAAATTAAATTGGGTTGAAGAACAAGTAAAACATAACTGGAAGACTTATATATATAAATATGATGTAAAAAATATATATAAATAAAATTGATTTAAGATAAGTTGAAGTTTCTCGGTGGCATACATAAAGTCCATGTTCCTGGTGTTTTCCCTTTAAGGACTGCAGTCTACCACTATGTTTGAGCTTTTAAAATATACAAATGACCCGGTCGCTCAAGTTTTAGATGTTTTTAGACACAAGTTGGTTAGTTTCTTGAAATGGATCAAGCGACTTGCGACTTTAATACAAATGCGATATGTGTCACTAAGAAAAGTCGCGCCTAATCATTTGTGTAAGGGCTCCTTAACTCCTTTTGAACTACTTATCACTATCGACTTTTAAAAGTTTGAGCGATTTTTAATAATATTATTTTAATCTTTTTGTCTCTTCTCAAAGACTTCCCATCACCACCACCCTCTTACCACCACACAACCATCACCACTAGGGCTGTAAACGAACCGGACGAACACGAACGGAGCCATGTTCATGTTCGTTCATTTAATTTTAACCGGACAAATAAACGGACTCGGACGCTTAAACGGACGAATTTTCTTATTCATGTTCGTTTATTAAGAAAATGAGTTGTTCATGTTCGTTTATTTTCGTTCATTAAGACACTAAACGAACGATAAACGAACATAAACGATCGAACATAAGTGAAAATAGATAAACAAACATAAACTTTATTGAATTCTTCACAATATAATGTTTTTGTAAGTGTTGTTTTATTTAAACAAACCAATTTTTAAAATTATAAAATTAAAAAATATGATATATGAACATAAATAGATAAATAAACATAAACGAACTTTAACGAACGCATAATCGGACGTTCACGAACATAAATGAACGGACGAGACTTTTGTTCATGTTCGTTCATTTAACTAAACGAATGTAAAATATTGTTCATGTTCATTCATTTAATAAACGAACGAACATAAACGAACTTTTTACCGAACGATTCATGAAATGTTCACTGAACGTTCGGTTCGTTTACAGTCCTAATCACCACCACCCTCAACCACCACCACCAACCTCAACAGAAATCAAATATACTCGTAGTACATTTCTTTTTATTAAATTTTCTTGATATTATCCGAATTAAACAAATAACCCACTTAAAGAACTATGAATCAGCTATTATCATTAACTTGATTCTTTTCTTCCATTATCAAACAATAATCAAATTAAGCCCATTAAAAAACCAATAATCAATCATTATATCAAAATCAAATTAAACCCATTATAAATCATGAACAATCACTTCTATTTCTCAATCATTATATGCGGCTGATTATGAATGGGGTGCTGCTACTCTCTTTTTTTCGAATATCAATCAAGAAGGGTTGCGGCAATAATAATGCGATCCCATTTCTTTTGTCTGTCACCGAATGCATATATCAAAGGGTTCAGCCCTTTTGTTTCTTTGTCTTCACGTCCAAGGCTAAAAGAAATTACAGGCATAAGATGCCTTTGTTCTTTTGCTCGTCCAACTACAACAACAATTCAATAGTTGGGTCCAGATCTACCACAATTCAATAGCTAATTGTAATTATGTAGTTGTTTTGATTGTATGCTGTTTAATGAATCGATGATGAATTGATTATGAAATGAGGTTTTATAGTTATGATTTGTATCGAATCGTAATTAATCTTTTGGTGGTTGTGGTTGTGTGGTGGTAGAGGTTGGTGGTGGTGGAGGGTGGTGGTGATGGGTGTGTCGTAGAGGGTGGTGGTGATGGGAAACGGGGAAAAAAGATTAAAATAATATTATTAAAAGTCGCTCAAACTTTTAAAAGTTGCTAGTGATAAGCAGCTCAAAAGGAGCCCTTACATAAATGATTAGGCACGACTTTTCTTAGTGACACATGTCGCATTTGTGTTAAAGTCGTATATAGCTCGGTCTATTTCAAGAAACTAATTAACTTGTGTCTAAATACCATCTAAGACCTGAGCGGCTGGGCAGTCTCAAATTTGGCCCTTTAAAATAAAGAGAAATAAGTCGCATAGGCTTATAAAAGCTTGTGCTTATAAAATAAGTCATAAGTTTTCATAAGCCCAAGCTTATAAAAAAGGTTTATAAAGGCTTATTACTAGTCAAATTACTTAAATACACTTCAAAATATAAGGGGGTGGCAACCTTGCCTCAAGTTGCCTCCTCTTTTAAACCAAACAACCAATCAAGCTTGTCCAACACATTTTTTGCCTAATCTTGCCTAAACCTTCATTTTTAGTGGCAATCTTGCCTAAGTTTTTACCTAGTCAAGCATTAATTACATAACAAAATTTAAATTAAAAAAACATAAATAAAAAACAACTTTTTTATTAATAATAATTCAATAATTATTACATAATACTTAAAAAAACATAAATTCAACAAAAAATAGGAAACTACTAATCATCTAGGTATGACAAGTCTTGAGCCGCTACGTGCTTCGTAAGATCATATCGAAGACGATTATGGATATCTTCGTCAAGTAACTCATGTAGCACAGTATCATCGTAAACTGGAGTTACCGGAGGATCCATTATATGAACCGGTGATATTGCCATACCATCGTTTTTCAAAATCATATTGCACAATATAATGCACGTATAAACCACTTGCCGAATCTTTTGAACCGACATAGCTCGAAGAGGTCGACTGAGAATCATCCATTTTCCTTTTAGACGACCAAATGCTCGCTCAACATCCACTTGCGGATGTACGTTTTTGTAATGCCGTGAAACTATTTTGGCCCATCGCGTCTTGACCCCGTTGAAACCATTCGAATTGGGCTTCAATATCATCAAAAAATTTTAAAAACAAATTTTTACTCATACGAAAAACGCTTTCGTTAAACTTTGGTTGTTCAACAAAATAATCATTCAAAAGAGTTTCTAAAGCTTTTTCACGAAAACGTTGGACATAACCACGGGTGTCGGTAGAGGTAGCCGTATCTTCAAGACCTTCGATTGCGGCTAAAAAGGTTTCAAACGTACTTCCGGATAACCATTCTTCGGACGAATCCGGGGGAATAATGATCTCGTCCGATGAGGAAGAAGACATTGACATGGTTAAATAATTTGTGTATTGTTTTTTTGATTCGATTTTTGATTTGTTTTGTGAGTTTGATTTGGTTTGTGTGTTTGAAATAATATGTTGTATATTTATAGGGAATTTTTTTTTTAATTGCCAACGGTTACATTCCTTCTTGATAATCACCATACCGATTCGGTATCATGAACCGCAAGCCTCGCCGAAATCAGTTTGCCGATTGGGTGGCAATGTGTTTTGCCGATCGGCAACACTTGCCGAACCCCATTTGCCGAAGGGTTTCCACCCCCCTAATAGATTATGACATAAAAGATGTAATTAAAAGTGAATTTAATTTGATGTGTTTTTTTACGATTTTACATTAATAAGTTTTAGCTCCACTAATTTGCCAAACAACTTTATAAAATTATAAGATTCAGCTTTCGGCTTATAATATAAGTCTCAGCCCCAGCCCGAGCTCCAGCCCATTACGCAAAACATGATTTCTTTTCAGGTTGTATTAGTATCTAATTTAATTTTATATACTAAACAATATAAAAATTTTACAGAGTAAATTACACCTTTGGGTCCTTTAATTAACCTTAATTTATAGGTTTGGTTTTAAAATCGATGAAATTCACTAAAAGTTCCCAACATCCTGAGTTTGCTTTATTGGGGTCTAAATATCTAACGCTCGTTAAAAATCTCGTTAGTTGCAAGCGCTTTTTCCACAACATGCAACAACTTTAGCTTACAAATCAACATTGAACACAAACCATGGTATGTCAGGCATAATCAGATGTTTTACTCATCATTCCGACCAAAGCACCTAAGAAGGCTAAATTAAAAAATCTCGATTTTTAAAAACATCATCGACGAATCAAGTAAATAAATAAAAATATATCACTTACATGCAACAAACAATTTTCGTTTTAATGTTCTTGCTTTGGATATAAGAGTTTGTGCGTGTTCGGATATAAGAGTTTGTGCGTGTGTCTATGGATTTTTTTTGCGTGAATGTGTGTCTGTTTTTTTTCCCCGCAAGCGTATCTGGTATATAAAAGAAAAAAAGAAACCTTAAAACTACGCCGCTCCACTTAAACACAATTTCAAAGGAAATAAGGCATTTTTAAACGGCAGTGTTTGACCCCTTAACGACGTTGTTTTGTCCAATGCAAGTCTTACATCGACCGAATGAATGCCTCAACGACGTCGTTTTTGCAAGACCAAAACGCGATCGTTTGCTTCACTATTATATCAAAAGGTAATGTATAAACTAGTTTATCGGAAACAGAGAGGCCACACCTTTATGAAATCACAAGATATAGCACATTAGCACCCCATTTCAGGGCTGAGCATCGGGTCGGAACCGACCCGAACCGAAAAAACCGAGAACCGAAATTCATTGAAAACCGGAACCGAAACCGAACCGACGAGCCGTCGGTTCGGTTCGGGTTTGTCGGTCCATGTGTATTTTGGCATGTTTTTGTCGGTTTTGGGCCGAACCGGACCAAACCGACCCGACCCGAAACCGAAATCATGTAAAACCTGAAACCAAAACCGAGCCGACTGGCCGTCGATCCGGTTCGGTTTTTGTCTGTTCGGTCAGTTTTGTCGGTCCGATTCGGTTTTGAACCTTCGTTGCTCAGCCCTACCCCATTTTATTGGGCAAGTTGACCCACTAATACTATATAGTATATAGCACATTAGCACCCCATTTTATTGATTTTACTTATTCTTCAGTTAACAATTATTGATATTGATCTTTTTGTATTATACGTAAACTGCTGTCAATGCTAAATTTGTTTGCATTATACGAAAACAGTTATGATAATATACCAATTCTCTTTCTTTCTTATTTTATATTGAGCACATTAAACTCCCTCCAAACTATACTTTTTAATTCATTATCATATAAACAATATAAGATTATACGAAAACAGTTATGATAATATACCAATTCTCTTTCTTTCTTATTTTATATTGAGCACATTAAACTCCCTCCAAACTATACTTTTTAATTCATTATCATATAAACAATATAAACATGGGACAATGCATTTGGAGACCATCAAAGTATTAAGTTTATTAACATATAATCCACTCGTTTGTTAAAATTAATTTATAATTTATTATCATTTACATCAATGAAAATTGTAATGCATAATTAAAGAACCTACCTCTAACTTATTAAAGCAATACAAATGACAAGTTTGGAGTGAAGTACCAATTATTCTCTTGTTTAAAGTATGACTATATATTATCTGAAGTAATTTAAAAGGATAAAAATAAAATTTTATGACTAGTCTTTTGTTCGTACAATTTTAATATGTTAATGTTAGGTTTAGTTTGTCCGTTTGATAAGTTAGTTTCAATAAACGAACGACCCATATGTTAAATTTTTAATACATAGATGACCTCCTCATATATTATTTCTATAAAAATATTAAAACAACTATGAACTACCTACCTATTTCAAAATATTAAAACACGATCTCGTTTTCCTTTTAACACTTTGTAATCATATATTAGCACCGAAGTTTTATTCACGAGATCTACAAAAGTTTTCATTTCTTAGGGGCCGTTTGGTTGACCGGTATTGCACTGTTGGAATCAAATGATTCCTTAAATCTGCAGTTTGGTTCATGGATTCAGGAATAAAAGAAATGATTTATTTTTAAAACTCATTCCACTAGTAGAAGGTAGGTGTCGAACAAAACCTCTGACAATGTCAGCATCTTAGTTATTTTAAACCATTCACTCTATATCTTCTTTTCTAAAAAGCATCTTTACTTGTACTTGAGTTAATTTAAATAATATTTTTTAATTGATTATTAATTTTAAAAATAATTATATTTTATACAATTATATATTTTCTCTCTCCTACTTTTCTTTCAAACCTTTCCTAAATTCGAATCCAATTCCAATCCCACTTACAAACCAAACGCACCCTTAAAGTTGACGTAGGCATGTAGCTCATTCATTCTTTATTTTATTGATATCTTTTAGAACAAAGCATAGGTACAGTTTTAGATAAACACACTGATCTCGGACATTGTCCTTAACAACATTTACTACTTCATGTTCTAAACCAAAGAAAATGATTCGTGTATAGAAAAATTGCATACTAACTTAGTTTATCTTAATACAGATATGATCAAGAAAAAAAATAAAATGACAAATTAAATTTTTGGAAATATAAATTAGGGGTGAGCAAACAAAACCGAAAAAACCGAAACCGAACCGAAAACTGAAAAAACCGAACCGAGAAAACCGACCAAAACTAAAAACCGATGGTTCGGTTTTTAATTTTTCAAAAACCGAAAAATACGGTTCGGTTTCGGTTTTCGTCCAAAAGCTGAACCGAACCGATTTTATTGTATAATAATATATAATTAATATAAATGAATAAATAACTAAATAAATCAAATTTATAAATACATATTCATTTTGTGGGTAGATTTATAATATATTTATCTTAACGTTTATGTTTATATGTGTATTTGTCGTAACGTGTTTTTACTTGAAAATATATCAATAAATATATGACGATGATCATACTATGTGTATATTCACGTGCATGTGTGTGTCTCATCTATATGACTATATATGTGTAATTATAGAATTATGAATAAATATTATTATGCTTAGATTGAAAAAAAAAAAAAAAAAAAAAGTAAAAATAAGAATAACCAATTTTTTATCTAATACAATAAGTTTGTTGTTATAAATTTTCCATGCCTAAATATGAACGGTTAGAAACCGAAAAAACCGAAAAACCGAATCGAAATCGATAAGAAACCAAAAAAACCGAACCGCCAAAAACCGAACGGTTTCGGTTTTGGGTTCTATAAAAACCGAACATTTCGGTTCGGTTTCGGTTTTAGCCAAAAACCGACCCAAACCGAACCGTGCACACATAAATAGTGTTACTTCATATTTGCAGGAAATATCACCACTTCCAAAATTTTCTCTATATATAGAGTATCTTTCATAGTTCTTCCTTCAAAACTCTTTATTCGAAGATGGATATGGTTATGGGGCCAAGATATATTGGTTCCTTGAAAATTTGTTTACTACTAGGATTTATTTATTTCTTTATTCGCAAAATACTTTAACTTTTTAACATAGATATGATAAAGTGTAGATGTGTTATATTTTGTTTGGATTGTTTATTTTCACAAGACGTAATAGCTTTTACAACCTCATTTTCTTTATTTGAGATATTTTTAAAGGTTATGGTTATATTGTCATGATCAGTAAGAAGATTTTGTAAATTTTATATTATTCCTCTTTGACAATCTTGTACACTAGAATAAAACTTCAAATTTCATTTATGCTTGAAACCAACGACTAAACACACTTTTTATCATTAGTGGAAGACAAAATTGCTGACTTTATTTGACATATGCACATACAAGATTTATATATAATTAAGTTGTCATTAGCTTCTTCTATAACATGACTGTAAATTGTACACTTTTTCCATCATTACAATTCTAAGAGTTTCATATAGCATTTATTTACGAGGAATGTGAGAACATGCTCTAAGTTGGATATCAATCGACCCGCGTTTGCCTTGAGTAAATCTTCTCGAGTCTTTTTGCTCATAACACCGTTCCTCCACTTAGAGCATGCCCACGCGTAACCTGTGTTAAAACTTAACGCAATGCCACGTCAGCGCCACATCAGCTTTTACACTTTAACTTTAACTCAGAAAAAAACACCTACAACAATAACTCAGCCTTAACTCAGCTTTAACTCAAATATTTTCAAATTCTACCCTCAACTAAAACTATTCTTTCATTTAATAACTAATAAAAACAACTTATATTAATACTTAAAATTTAAACATACATTAAACTTAAACGCAAGTTACATTAAACATGAAACATAAAGTACGATAATTAAACATAAAACTAAAATAATTAAACATAAAACTGTGAATCAATAGAACGAATCGTCGGACACCCACCCTTCATGACTCGAATAGGAGGCACTCGAATCGTCCTCACTGGTTGGCACACGGTCTATTCCATTTGCCCATCGCCATTCTGCTCGACGATTTCGACGATCCTGTTTAGCTTTTACTCGCTGCTCACGAGCTCTTGTTTCCCTTTCTTCCTCTGCTTCAACACGTAACAATTCTTGCATATTTTGTTCTTCAAATTCTTCATCAGTCAACCCTCTCCAAATAGGTTGGTTTTCCACCGGTAGATTGTTCACCAGTTGATCGGGTTGTTGGACAACATGTGGATTAGGCACCGGTTCATTATCCGGTGTGAATACCGGAAAGATGTCTTCCGGTGGAGTGTTCAAAGTCATGCTGGAGCTTGGGAATTGCTGGCAAAAGTCATGATCACTTGGGAATTGCTGGGAAAAATCACGGTGAGTGGGAAATTGTTGGGAGAAGTCACGGTGAATTGGAAATTGTTGAGAGAAATCTTTGCGAGACATTGTTTAAGAGAAATGTTTGAAAATTATGTGTGAATTGAGTGAGAATTAACTGTGAAATGAAATGGTGTTAAATAAGCTCAAAAATCCCGCCAATTGATTTCAAATTTTGAATTTTAAACGTTGAAACAAAATCCCGCCCATTCATTTCAAATTTTGAATTTTAAATGTTTATTAAAGAAAATCCCGCCCATTCATTTCAAATTTTGAATTTTAAACGTTTAAAAGAATCCCGCTTCTGCATCTGAATTTGAATTTTTCAAATTTTAAAAATCCCTTATAAATAACACAACATCTAATACTTTTCTTCACACATCTATTCACCACTATCTAATACTTTTCTTCACACATCTCTTCACAATGAATAATCCCGCTTCGGCGCTTCTGCATCTGAATTTGAATTTTTCAAATTTTAAAAATCCCTTATAAATAACACAACATCTAATACTTTTCTTCACACATCTCTTCACCACTATCTAATACTTTTCTTCACACATCTCTTCACAATGAATAATCGTTGGTTAATGGAAGAGGAAGTCTTGCTAGCTATCGTATGGCTAGAAGTTCAAGAATCTACAGACCTTTTGAATGAACGTTCTTTTTGGAATGTCGTTACACGAAAGTTTAACGAGCAGACTAATGGTATTCAACGTAATAAGAATAGTATTACGGCTCAATGGAATAGAATGAACATTGAATGTCGTAGATATAACGATATTTACAAAGAGTTGCAGCGTACCAGTCAAGACACCAATCGTCTCACCAATGCAAACCGAATTTATTATGAACGCTATGGGAGAGAGCTACATTACCCACAAGTGTGGTTCACTCTGAGAAACACAAGGGCATGGGACAGATACGATGAGTAATGATCTTTTATGTTAAGTATTCCGCTTCGTTTCTTTCTGTTATTCGTATCGTGATTAGTTGTTTCCTGTATCGTTTGTAACCATGTTAACTTTGTATGGTGTTTATGTAATGTTTACGTTTTTATTAATGAAATTAATGTTTTATTAAGTTTTTAGTTTATTTATTTATTTACTTATTTTGAAATCTTATAAAAGATCACAAGTTCAAGCCATGTGTCCTTGAAATCTTATAAAAGATAACAAATTACAAGGGCCAAAATTGTCAACACACAAACATAAATACAGGGACCAGAAGTGCAATTTTTTTTAAGCAAATGTGGCTTAACGCCACGTTAGTGGCTTAACTTGCCACGTTAACGTGGCCTTAACGCAGCCCTCCACATCAATAACGCACGTTAACGTGCGTTAAAACTGCCTTAATGCAGCCTTCCACGTTACGTGTGCTCATGCTCTTAACAGCACTGCAGCAGTCACCACAACCAGACTCTTGAAATGTAGGGCAGGACAAGTTCTTTGTGAACGAACCACAATGAGTTGGTTAACCATCACTGAACTCTTATCTTTGGCCTTGACTTTGAGTCTCTAGACAAACAAGTAAGGGTGCGTTTGGTTCGTAAGTGAGATTGGAATATGATTCGGATTTAGGAAAGGTTTGAAAAAAAATAAAAGTATTAATATATTACAATGTATTAAATTAAAATTTTACTTTTGAATTTAAAAATAATATCTAATAGAAAATAGTGGAGTGAAATTAATTAACTGACAAAACATGCGGATGAGAAAGAATTAGAGCAAAAGAATCTGACACAAAATTTGAATTCACGTGAAACCTACCAAATTGATATGGTATGACATTTTTCCATTCATTCCTTTCCGTAAATTCTAAAAGTGTATACCAAACAACATATTAATGGTATGACTCCATTCCTAAAAAGCAAAACCCCTCAAACAAACGGGCCCTAAACAACGATTGGCTATAAAAGATAACTTTTCTACTGATCACTTCAATGAACATGTACCTTCAAGTCTTTAATCTATTATTACTAGCTCCAGATTTTTAGAGTCTTAGTAAGGTTTCACCCATATTTTCTTATCCGTTTTGAGGCTTGTTCTTATCCATGGGCGTCTATCCGTGATAAGATCATATAGGAAGACGCCACGTATCCGTAATAACTTCTAACACGATTCCAAATATGGATATAAATGCTAAATAAAATATTTTCTCATCATCACACACATACAAATAGCACTCTTCAAAAGTCATACTTCAATGTTTTGTTTCAGGACGCCTAGTCAAACATGCAAAATATTATGAGTAATTAGTAGTATCCCCATGAAAGAGGAGCCAATGGGTACGGTGGTCGGACCAGCTTGTTAGGTTGCTATAAGGGGGGGGGGGGGGGGGGGGGGGGGGGGAGGGGTTGGAAGGATTTCATCAAAGTTGGTGGAATAGACGAGAAAGGGATAGAGTTCAAATCAACGTTTGCCATGATAAGCTGATAAGTTGAAGGCAACTTTTATAGGTTATGGACTCGAAGGAGAGAAGAAGGTGTTGGTGTCGGGTAACGGTCAGTGGATATGGAACTGTATTAGAGAGCAAAGAGGTAGACTGGAAGGTGAGCTGATAGAGTTACTTGATTGTCCAAATGCACACTAATGTAGCGTCTAATAAGCCAATAAAACAATCCGAACACTCAAAAAGCTCATTATTTTTTTCATATGAAAGAAAGCACCAAAGCCTATTTAACAACAAAATAAGCTAATAAGCCATAAAACAAACAGCACACTAAAGGTTATTGTTTTTTTTAAAACACAATAAGATATGCTATCCCAAACACCCTCATATGATAGAAGCTAATAAAAGCAACAATCTTTCTTACCCAGTTTTGACCCATGAGTTCATGAACCACTTTTTCGACCCGTTTAACATAATCACCTCAATTTTTTATTTTTTTAAAGAGGCAGATGTTCCAATCGAAATTAGTAGCTGAATTAATTCTAATCAAGTGGATCAATCTATATATAAGCATCAATTGACACGAATTACAATAGATCGGTTAATACCCTTCTAAAGCAATTTACCTGACATGCCGATGATGTAGGGGCAACATACTCTGCTTTAGATGAAAACAAAGCTACAAAATAGTGCAATAACACTAAGGGACATTCATTAATTTGCATAAAATACTGAAGCACTAAGCAAACTGTTGACATTTGCTAGTTAAAAGGCGCGATCCAAGGTATAAGGTTGCTGAGTTGATACTAAACCTTAAAACTGATTAGCGAAATGAACACCATTACCGTGCACACCACTAATTCCTAAGCCAAACTCAACGCTTAGCCAATTATTATAAGTAAGTTAAAGACATAGTGGATAGCTACTTGACAATTCTGATACACCTCACATGAGCTCAATAATACATTACACACTCAACAATTCAGAGAAATACTTATGTTGGGTTTCAAATTATCAACTGAGAGATGAAATTATACTGTAGTTTAATTTGGCTCACCGGCTTAAGCGTGTCAGTATAGGCATGTAATTATGTCTTCAAATGTGCTATTAGGAAACATAATTTTAAAAGATAGACCTTGGACAAAATAAAGTCCAGTCAAAACTACAATCATAATAACTAAAACAATACGTTTATGACATGAAATAAAATCCAAAACATGAAATGAGTGCAGAATGATTCCATGAACACAAGTCAAAAGTACAAATAAATTAAAAGATGAAACACTTTAACATGCCCAAAAACATAACAATATTACTAATAATAGAATTACCTAGGACCAAGTTGGTTCAATCCACGAATGAGGGAAGAGATGATATGTAGTTCCCAAATAATCCTTGAAATGTGGTTGGATGTTTTCGCCACTGAATGTATGATACATGCATGTTTCGAGTGAATAAAACACTATCTTCTTGTTGTTGGAATATAGTAGTGGAAAGATCATCTTGTTCTCCATTTCAGGTGTTTTGGCCTCAATGCTGAGACATGTTGTATCGCAAATATAAATCACGTGCTTTCCCAAACTATCTATTTTCAGCCATTCTTGTTTGGAATCATTCCACTTGAATACATCAACAAGCTCTCCAAACTTACTGATAATGACTTTTAGAAGATCTTGATCACATTTTATTAAATAAAGTTCTGTTGGAGTTATGCAACAGCTTATTGGGACTTTAGCTTCAAGAATTGTCAAGGAGTAATCTTCTTCACCCAAATCTTTAAAACCAATAAGTTCACCCTCGCTACCCAAGAAATAAAGATCTTGTCCAACAAATGTTGGAAATTGAAGAGATTTTGGCTCAACACCAACATGAAGTGTACGCCAAGATGGTTCCCGAGCTACAAAGTGAATCATAACAAGCCACTCATAAGTTCCTGGAAATCCAACAACCATGCAATCAGGGGAAGTTGGTGGTGCTGAGAAACACAAGCTCATGAAATTATTATTTGCCTCTGGAAGCTTGCGGAGATCACTGGTAAAGGGGTTATAGAATACTATGCGATCAAATTCAGTACTCAAAAATAACAACCAACCAAAACTGGAACAATAAATTTTTTGACGAGCAAGCAATACATGTCGATTTTTCATAAAGTATTTGTCCCCCAATAGCGGATCAGTAAAGCTGATAATGCCTTGATTTTTGTCTACTACTATTAACCATGGTGAAACAAACGAATAAGTTTGCAATTTCCTTAATGAAGTTTCATTGCTCCATAGTCTCAAAGGTGCTGCTACATGACAACGTTTGCATGTAGCACGGAAGTTCAGGTATTCCACACCGACACAGCGCTTCATAATCATCTCCAATATATCAAACGGAAGATTAAGAAGGTTTGATTCATTAAGCCCAATCTCATTGCGTGTAGCTGCTCTTCCCACTATCTGCTCCACTTCTTGTTTTGAATCAACAGTACACTTAGCTTCTCCATGATAATCTTCTAACCTACACAAAATATTATTTTAAGAAAACATTCTTGATGCAATTAATTTAATAAATAAATAATTAGTACCTGCATTCCCATAAGGACACATTGCTTGTTGGCAGTGCTAGTGAAGGCATAGAAGAAAGGGAAACAGTATTATCTTTGACATGGTATGAACACAAAATTTCACCCACACGAATGTGTATATAACCCCCTAACTCGAAGGAAATCGCGGGTCTGTAATATACCAAGTAATCAAGAGAAAGACCCACAAAAAAAATAGCTTCTTTGAGGTCTACCAATTCTTCCCACATATTCTGACTCATCTCCAAGTCGGTCCAGTGACTCCAGTCTACTTCTTGCCATCTCTTACAACTCATGTCCAAGCCTTTAAATCTCTGCATTTCTTCCGATGTTACACTAGCCATGTCCAGTTTAAAAATATAAACCCCTTCAAGTGTTTGTTCATCAAAACATACCAAAATGCAGAACAATTCGGTACAATACCCTTTCAGGAAAAAACTCAAATCAGAGCCACTATACCAGGAAGGAATAGGAGTGTGTCCTAAGAGCAATAATTTGATTAGAACTTCTTTATCCTTAACCAAAATGTCAAGTTGTATGACAAAAGTACCAACAGAATGGGCATTCAATGCATATACTTTACCATTGCAACAAGCTAGGTTATATATTATTGAATTATCTTCACCGGTTATTTTCTTGAGTTGGCTAGCATATGACATTTCGATCCATCTTAACTTTTTTCTTTTACCCTCTAGACGATAAAAAATAAAGGTATGTTTTTCGGGTCTAGTTAACAGGAGAACTGAACTTGGATTGTCAGGAGGGGCTGATAGACAACATTCAGCGATAGATTCTGAATTTCCATCTTTCAAAATCAAAGGGGGGAACTTAATCATCTTGGAAGTGACTGGGTTCCAAAGAGACCACATTACATTTTTTGGAAGGTCGGAAAGAATAACCCAACCATGATAATACCCTCGAATATGTCTCCCCATCATCTCAGGGATTTGACATTGATATTTAGTCAGCGGGTCATGTAGGGTGTAGAAAATCTGGTCTCTAGAACTATTTTCTTCGGCTTGTAGGTTCTGAGCAACAAACCATGGATATTTTCCACATAAAAGAAGCAATTGGTCACATACTGAATCAGATGAACTTTGCTTCTGCTCCATCTAATATGTTGATAACAAGATCTCAATGTTAATTTGTGTTTCATTAAAAAGTGCCTATTTGGCATTAAAAAAATAGCATTAACCATATTTTGGGATAGGTTTGCTCCAGATATCACTTTTGTGTCCCTGATTTTCTTAAACATTTGCTAGCGACAAATTTCAATACGCTAATAAACAATCTAAACACTCATAAAAGTTATTGCTTTAGAAAACATAATAAGACTTGGAATTCCAAACACACCATATAACCGAACATTACTCCCTGAGTTCATCATTAAACTAATAAAAGCATCAATCTTTTATTTGAATCACACTTAAAAAAATGTTAAGTAAATCAGAATAAAGCAGGTATCTTGCTTACACGGTTTAGATCCATGACCCACCTTTTCACCCGGCAAAACAGAATCATCCCAAAAGGACTCACCATTAATCAAAATTCTATCTTTCAAACAGAACTTTACCGAAATTGACACATGTATACAACACATTACTGTGTAAATTTCACATCTAAAAATGCTTTTGTAAATTAAGAAACAACCCGAGCAATGATAAAGGTGATTGCTTTTTTCAAAACAAAACAGGATATGAAATTCCAAACATCTCATATAACTGAAAGTTAATCTTTGAGATAATCATTAAACAAATAAAGCAGCGATTTTTATTTTTCGCATCGATTTATGCAAGTAGACATACTTCTAAAACATCACTTACCCCCCCCCCCCCCCCCCCCCCCCCCCCCCCCCTTTTTTTTAACAGGAGAACTATACAGATAATTATTATACCTTAATGTACCATCTTAATAAGGCAATAAAACTGCCCAAACACTTATTAAGATTATTGCTTTTTATACTAGTAAAACACAATTGATGGCATCCTAAACACCCCTATAATCCTATATGACTGAAACCAATAAAAGCAATAAGCTAATAATCTTTCTTACCCGGTCTTGACCCATGGACCCCCTTTTTCGACCCGTTTAACATTATCATCTCAGTTAATATTAAAATTCAATCTTTTAGACAGTGACATGTTCCACTGATCAAAAGACTACTAGTAGCTGAATCAACTCTATATCAAGTGGATCAATCTGCATAATAAAAACTAATAAAAGCAAGAATCTTTCTTACCTTGTTTTATCTCATGACCCACTTATTCGACCCGTTTAACAAGATTATCTCAACTTTCATTTATCAAAGTTCAAAGCAGCATATGTGTATATCATAGCACTACAAAAGACAACTTTACAATATTTCTGTTTTTAATACTTGGATTTTTGATTAAGTGGAGCTTGATAGTGACAACAAGAATCAGGGACGGCCACTTTATACTACGTATTCTTAAATTGTCTCAATCGCAAGAAGGTTTCAATTTAGTTTGGAGCATGTGCAAGTCACGTCGTTTTTTCTTTTATACCTTCTAGTTTTTACAACCATTCACCATCAGTAAATATAATAAGGTTTAGCTATTGTTTAGTTATAAGAATGTTTAGCAGCTAATTCCACATTCCACAATCTATAGCTTTTGTGCATTGGAGCTGTATTTTCTTCAAATTAAAAGCAAAAAGCTTCTATGAGCTTCAAAACACTCGTTGCAAAACTTAGCCCACGTTTCTGAAAAAAAGAGGAAAATTCACCTTAATTCCATTATACATGCTCAATCTAAATGTACTTAAGAAAGGAAAACTCCTGAAATAGAAGTTCTAAACACATTTAAGCTGAACTTCAAAACACATTTGAGCTTGAAACCGGAGATAGTTACTAACTTTATTATATGTATGTGCATACACAAATAAATACAATATTTCATTATTAACCTAGGATAAAGTGATAAACCAGCTAAGATATGAAAATTTAAAATACAACTGGTTTTTTACTATTCCTCATATTTTTTAAAATACTTATAACTATGTACATGCATTTCTAAAAACAAGATTTCAAGAGCTTCATAGGGCGTTTTCGAGGAATGTGAGCAGCTGCTCTAAGTTGCATATCATTAGACCCTCTTTCGGCTTTATTTTTAGTATCATCACGAGTCTTTTTGCCGTTTACACCTTTCTTCCACCTGAAAGCAGTCATCGTGACCAGACTCTTGAAATGTGGTGCAGGACTAGTTGCTTGTGATGGAACTGCAATGAGTTGGTTGACCATTTCTAAGATCTCACTCATTTTTGGCCTTGACTTTGGGTCTCTAGACAAGCAACAATCGGCTATAAAAGACAACTTCTGTACAGACTTCAGTGAGCATGTACCTTCAAGTCTTGAATCAATGATTAGCTCAAGATTTTTGGAGTCTACATAAGGTTTCACCCATTCTAGAAGCTTCTGCTCATTCTGAGGCCGTTTTCTATCCAATGGGCGCCTACCCGTAATAAGTTCATATAGGAACACCCCATAGCTCCACACATCACTCTTAGACGTGAGATGTCCTATTGCAAGGTACTCTGGACATGCGTATCCCATGGTTCCTACAAACTAATGAAAATTTATAGAACGATGAAAACGCTTAAAACGATTCTAAATGTCCCTAAATGCTAAGAACATGTTCATATCATTACATGTCATGCAGCATTACTTGATCTTACTATAGATCTATCAAGGGACCTTCTTTAGTTCCTTCGTGACAAAAATGAACTGAACTTATGATAGATAATAAAGTAAAGTAAAGTAACTTAACCACCAATACCGTCTTCCACGGGTTATAGGTCCCAAATCCCAATACCGTCTTCCACGGTGGATGGGGGAGGTTGAGACGTAGACAGCCTTACCCCTACCTAAAGTAGAGAGGCTGCTTCTGGTTCTACCAAAGGTAGAAAAGGACCTCCGGCCTTGCAAGGGGTGAGGATCGAACCCTTGACCTCTGTCTCCAGAGGCAAGGGTGTTAACTACTTGATCCAACCTTGCTCTTAACGTATGATAGATAATAATCTTAGATATCATACTACTGTATGTTATGATGCGGGAAACATGTAGTCAAATATATAGGACACTGTAAATGAAGCTCAAATTAAAAAGGTGGAAAGTTGAATTTTCCGTGAGACAAATTAGTAATGGTACCTTAGTTGAGATATGAGTGACTCCTTCTTGAGGACCTAATCGAGCCAACCCAAAATCTGAAAGCTTAGCATTCCATTGATTGTCTAGAAGAATGTTGGAAGATTTGAAATCTCGAAAAATAATCTACAAGAAACCAAAGGTACTGGTTTGGTAGCTTATACAAATGTCCATTTATTTTATTTGGCAAGTTTTAAAGTTTATTACCTGATAATCCATATCTTCATGTAGATATGTCAAGCCACGAGCCGCATCTTGAGCCACTTTTAGTCTCATTGTCCATGAGAGAGGTGTTTCAGATTTTTCAGATAACTGATCCCTCACACTTTTATTAGGCATATATTCATAGACTAAAAGCAGTTTTGTTCCTTCTAAATTATCCTCTGCACAATAACCAACTAGTTTGACAAGGTTTGGATGGTTGACCACCCCAAGGACATTAATCTCTGTTAACCACTCTTTGTGCCCCTGTTGCAAGAAGATCATCAGCAAAATCCATATACAAAAAACAATTCAAAGGTGATTTATTTAATCATGTGAAATCGTGAATTGATCAGGAAAAAGTACATGGACTGTACAAAGTTGTATGGGAGATAGTTGGGAGGAATTTTGCTAGTGATACTGATAAGGGATCAAATCAATTAGCATTTGGTGTGTAAGTTGGGAAATGGTGATAACACTTCTATGTCGAATGATAACTGGGCTCATTGTGGTCCTCTATTCGACCATGTCACTTATAGAAGTCTATATAATGCAAGACTTGACATCAATATCTCTGTAGCTCAAATGATTTAAGATGGTGTTTGGAAATGGCCTGATGATTGGCGAATCAAATACCCTACTATTGTAAATATACATGTTCCTGCTCTTGAAAATGAAATTAGAGATAAAATTATGTGAAAATTTCAAATGGCAAAATGATTCTGTTCTCTGTAAGGAATGCTCGGGAAGATATAACTGTTAGGCCAATTTAGAGTCTCTAATGGTGTGTGACTATATATAAACATAAATTTGAATAAGTATAAAAGACTCACTAATAATAAAATCAACGAGCAACTTCAGCAAGGTTCTGTTAGATGATTAGATTAGTGGATCAAGTCTAATTGTGGGCTTGTGTCCAAGCTTAATTATCTAATAAACTACATGTTTATTATAAATCCATATGTAATCTTCTTATATGTAAATCACACAAAACACAATCAATAATAGTGCCTCTTTGCTATTTTATAAGAAGATTGCATATGTATAAGAATAAAGCGAAAATATCCTTGAAGATATCCTTGCTAGCTGATGCGGTACTAGCTAGTAAGCATATGAACCAACATAGTTTAACTGGAAAATATGTCTTAGATAATCAGGGATTGACAATGCTTGAAGAAAAAAGGATCATCAGGGATTGACAATGCCTGATGATCGATCGTATAGCTCTCTGATTTAACCAACATAGTTTAACTCAAAAATATCTCTTAGATATTTTTAGGCCAGACTTTTTCAAGAAATCAAATGAGCGGGAGAAGGTACCGAAAGGATTATGTGCAATTAGTTGTTTTAAATAAACAACTTCAACTATCTCGTTAACTTAAAATATAAGGTCTCAGTCTCTCAGGTTACTTGTTCAAAACAACTTATCTCTCTTCTTTTACTAACCGGTCATATCAAGCAATCACTTTCATGCTCCAAAGTATAAAACTATGAAACTGGTGTGTCAATACAAGCAGTCAGTTTGTTCTATCTAAGTACTCAAAGCTACTTAAGTAAACAATCTAAAGACTACTTGCCTGCAATACCCCATGGGCGTACTTCACAGCAACCTGAATATCTTCAAAAGGAGGTTCCAAACTCTTGATCACACCCCTATACACACACCCAAATCCACCCTCGCCAATCATCGAAGCCTTGCAAAAGCTTTTAGTTGCGGCCTTGAGCTCAGAAATCCTGAAAACCCTCAGATTGCTTGGTTTCTCAGCCAAATTTGAGAAGTCTGATACCTTTGCATGAAAACTTGGTACGGACCTGTTAAGATCCGAACAAGCAGTATGAAAGGTTTGTGTAGCAGTTGTATCTGTTTCAGTTCTTGTGTCATAGTCGATCTCTTCGTTTTCTTCAAAAGTGAAGGAGAAACATCTGCAATGAAACACCATTTGTTACGACAAATGGTCAACTAATTTGTACTTCGAATAATTTTCTTTAAAAAATAAGGTGTCAATGTAGACCATAATTTAATAAAATTGCGAAAGATAGTGACTTCTACCGACTTCTTGACTCCATAGAAATTACAAGGAACCTGCATGGAAAAGTGGAAATTTCATTTGTGAGAAATACAAAAGTTACAATAATAATATGTATTTATTTATTTTTTATAAATAAAATTCTAAATAAATTACTGTTGGAATTATGATATCATGACATTCATATAAAATAAATCAAACACATCAAGTGAGCATAGCGAAAGCAATTATAACAAGATCATATAACATGTAATTAATTAATCAATATTAAATAGTAAACATACATTTGTAATTCTAGCCCGAACAAGAATCAATTGCAATCTTCAAATCAAGAACCCTAATTAGGGTTTATGTGGATTATAAGAATTACCCCTTACCTCTTTTGTAATTCAATCCAAGAATCAAACAATAGTGTGTTTGAATCACGTTCTTGTACACACGTACTAATTCAAGAAAAAGTTTATGCAAGTAAATTAAACACAAAACTTATTTTGATCAATGAAAATCGAATCCCTTAGGGATTGTTTAGATGGATCGACAATGGGACAAAGAGAAGGAGAGAAAACACCAAGATGTGTGTGTACAAGTTATGAGAAAACAATACATCTTGGGTTTGTATATATACTAATTGAAACTTGGAGCTCAAGGCACAAAGGAGGTGGAGAACACCCCTTGGCCGATTGGTATTAGTATCCCCAAGGGATTCCGGAACCTTCCCTTGTTTCCAAATATTCATTAGTATTACTTTCCTAATCTTCGTCAATAGGTCATTAGTCATTTATCATTAAATACTAATTACTATTACTAGTTTTGTGTTTATTAATAATTACTTATAACATTTATAAATAATTATTTCTTTTTCTCTTCATACGTATTGTGTGTAATCCCGTGATCTCGAGTTCGATCCTAACATACAACTACTAAAATAATGTCCATAATCTAACAGCTCCCACTTGGACATATTTTAATAGTGTAATCACATCGGTTAGCGTCTTGCAACACGCCGATGCCTCTAGTACGATCTCGAGTAAGGCTCCTGGAAAAACTTTTTAATGATTTCTCATTATTATTATCCTTTTGTTTCTAATACCATGTTAATAAGGATATGGATTAAAGTCATTCCTTAATTAACCGTTCTGTTTCTCGTTGTTAGTGATTGATCAAGATTACCAAATCATCTGAACATATTCAGGGAAGATCTTGGGCATGGCCATGCAAACATCTTGACAACCCTACGAGGGGCCCAGCAGTATTAAACTCCAAAACTAAATTTGAAGGAACAAATACTATCTTGACTATAAGCAAAACCCACAAACTTTGTAACACTTTCGAAAACAACCCTTATGACTACCAGTTACGTATAGCGTTAAGTTGTTCCACAAAAATGTACTACATTCATGACACTTATCTTGCATCTCAAGTCTGAGGATAACTTCTCATGATTTACTTAATGACAAAATCCATAAAGTAACATCATGTAGTTGTGATAAGTCCTATATTCGGTATCATTGAATATCATCTGAAATGGCATGTCTACGCACCAATATACTTTAAGTATATTATACCAACCTTCAAATTTGTCTTGATTTAATAATATTCTCATATTATTAACTGACAACGGACAATTTAGAATAACATTTATTCATGGATTAAACATACAAATATAGGATACAATATATTATAAATTAAACATACCATGTATTTCAATTTATCATAATAATTGTTTAACATCCCTTATCTAAATACTAAATAGATCAATGCATGATAACTCTTGTTGATGAATTATATCTCAAGTAATGACATTTATACTTGTTGACAAGACATAAATCATCCAACTTTGATCTATCGGAATTTTAAGAATACTTATTTCAAGAATTCAACTATTGAAGTTCTTATATGTGCATACTCAACTATTTTGATAATGCCATATAATAGTTCATAAAATATGACATCCTTAATCATCAATTTATGATAATCAAACTTCCAAACATTTTAAAGTTTAAAGTATTCTTGTTCTCTTAATGTATAATGCAACTATGCTCTTACTAAGCATAACTAGTACATATAGCCAAAGATGAAATCTTTACCATAACTAGTATTGAGTGTCATCTCAATTTCATTAGCATCATTGTATGCAACAACAATATGCTCTTAAAACTTCCCGTAAACCTTAATATCTATTATGTAATGTTTGATGCCCTTCAAACTTTCAAGTTTGTTGGCTATGACAATTTTCACAACAATTGAAAATTGTTCATCTATAGAATTTGGAAGCTAATCCAGTTTTAGGATGTGACTCTATAATCAAACATATTCTTTTAGAATATTACACAAGTTATCTAATAACTTTTAATTAGATATTAATATTTCCAAATCATCTTGAAATCAAGCATGATACAACAAAACATGATGTTCATGAAAAATCTTCGAGTCATACTTAAATTTTATTCATGTTGTACATATCCATTTAGACTTTCTAAATAATATATCATGTTATATTAGATTTATTTACCGCACATGTTTCAACAATAAACATTCATTCCAAGGTTGTATGTCTTATTTCCTAAATCTTTAAAGTTTCATTCCAAACTAAGACTTAACTTTTAACTTATATGGAATGTTACCTTTTATATGTTCTACAACATATATGATTTAAGAAATTAAACATAATACTCCCACTAGCTTTTAGGAATACTTAGAAATTATCTTATTTCAATTATAAATCAAAACATGAATTTAATAATTAAATATAAGAGTAATCTTCTAGATGCATGCATATATCCATCCAAGGATTATTGCACTTTGTATACTTCCAAAGATTTATTTGAATTCATAAACTCCTTTTGATCACTTATCGTCCTCGCTCAAGTAATCACTCAAGAAAGAGTTTTGATATTCTATTGTCAATTTCATAAATATGACAATCATAATCTTTATATATTTAATGTGTTTAGAAAAGAATATTCAATCACAGTTAATTGCTTAAGTGTGATTAATAATCTTGTTATAAGACATGCATTAAATACGTGCACAATATTGTCCATATGATTTCCATACAAAGATTTAAACCACAAGAGTTGCCTAATCTTTGAAGAAACTCATCTTCATTTTCTAGTCTAACTATTAAGATACACCAAGTTTCTAAAATTGATTATCTTTATGGACAGCATCTTAATCATTCATATCATGTATACTTTACCCAATTTCATATTTGGTAATGTATCATAATGATTATCAGGTTTACAATAATCCTGTAAATCATAGTCCTCAGCATATTAATCAAATATCTGAGATATATTGCTATTCTATGAATGATAATTCCATCATCTTGAGATTTAACATTTAAATGTCAACCTTTATTATCATGTTGAGATTTAACATTCAAATGTCAAACTTAATCATGATATTTACTAGTGTATTTTAGAAGATTATGTATCTTATAATTTTATCTTTTAAAGATCAAAACTCCCACTTGCTTTTAGTAATTTAAAGACTATCTTTAAATACTTAGCAAATAAAGAAACAATACAATGTTCTCTTTTGGGATATTACAAATACATATTGACAGTTCCTGACTTAACTTTGTTAATAACCTCTTCATAAGTAGTTAACAAATTTAGAACTTCAATTTAAGACTTAATGTGATTCATCACATTCCATCATATGATAATGTCTTATTAATCTTCTATGTTGGAGTTTTATTAAATATGTCCAAGTCATACTCAACATTCTAACCTTGATAACTTTTGGAAGAAAAGAATTCATAGTTATCTTTAATCAAACAATATAACAAGAGTTTGATTTTCCTAACTGAACATACCATAAACATTTGATATTTCATTAGTATTAATATTGTAAGGCAATCTAACAATATTAAAGATAACCATATTCCTTTTGACTTGTCTATTTACCAACTAATGCATTTTAATGGTATAATAATTTTCAAGCCAATTACATGCTTTATAACATAAGTACTTTTTATAAAGTCACTTAATGTTCATGTCTTTACAAGAAAACATAAACTGTTATAATCCCACTATACATTATAAGTCATTTAACAATTTAATAACTTCATGTATATGTCTTAATTAAAAAACACAACAAGATAATGTCTTACTTTATTATAAGTCTTGTAACAATTAAAAGACTTTATGTTTATATCTTTACAATGAAACATAAACATGTTTAACTAAAGTAATTATGAACACCATCTTTTGGTTTCAATAGTAATTTCAAGTTAATATATTACTTCACAATAATGTAACATTATTTCTTCATTTATTTATGTCATTCCAAGAACACATAAATATTCAGATTGAAGTAGCATTAGATTACTTAGTTAATTTATGTCATTCCATGAATTCATAAATCTATAAATTAAAGTAGTCTTGATATCATATTGACACATGTTCTAATAGGTATCTAATTTAGAAACTGCAAATTCTCATAGTTCAGTTACATCAGTTGATCTGCTAGTAATGAAAATATGAAATTTACCTTGTTGTTGCAATCTAGTTAAGCTCTCACATAACATAAATTGTAACACCAAGTGTTTCTTGAATTATCCTAATATAATTCATATTAGAACATTATTCTAATTTAGAAACTGCAAATTCTCATAGTTCAATTACATCAGTTGATCTGCTAGTAACGAAATATGAAATTCACCTTGTTGTTGCAATCTAGCTAAGTTCTCACATAACATAAATTGTAACACCAAGTGTTTCTAAAATTAATATTAGAACATTATTCTCTTACCTTGTAGTCAAGAGAATCCATTAAATCATATCTTTATGAGTTGTTTCTTGCACACATTAAAGATAACATTTCTCCCACTTGTGCATGGAACAACCTCACATAGTTGAGAAACAACACGCCATGCATTTGTTTATGTGATCAATATGATTGTGTCATAGATTTTAGCATAACAAGTATATGTAAAACAACAATGTCTAGTAAGGAAACGTACAAGACTATCCTTAAAAGTATGAGTGTCTACACTTGGAAAGTAATTATATTTAGCTACCAAGATGTCAAAGCTTGTAACTCCCACTGAATTAAAGATCATTACAATAATTCCTTATTCAGTGATAAGTACACAATACTCCCACTGAATTTGACAACATTGTAAATGTTTCATATCCAGTAAAAGAAAACAGTGTGCTTTTAACTTTTCTACACCTTTAAATGTCCATACGTAACAATTACTTATGCATTAAAGAGTGTATTCTACTACGTAAATGATGGACTATCCATCAAATGCTTATTAACTTGAAAATTAGGCATGCAATTTCTTCCTTAATAGGTCTACCATCCTACAATGTATGTAGCACCTTTAAAATAGTTAAAACAACTAGTTTGTCTTTAAACATTTTGCGGTAATTAGTCTAGATTCTAATTATAATAACTCTTAAAATGTCATACATAATTTTCTGTTAACCAAATATCATATTTGATACTAAGAATTTAATCACCGAATGAGGATGATGAAATCCCTATGAAAAATGTACGCAATTTTCTTAACTATTAAAAATTTGCTATGAGTTATATTAGAATTTAGACACATCTAATATTCCTATTATCCTTTCTCATTCATGAAAAGGAATATGATTGTGTCTCACTATTCTTTCATAGAAAGGAGACTTCTTTTATCTTTTAAGTAAATATTTCTTAATCAAACATTTGTTTGAAAACAGAACTAGATCAATTTACCAAAGCCCAAAGTGCGTTTACGGTTTGAACGTTGCATTAATACATTAAAATGAATTACAAAACTCAATTTCAGTATTTTCAATAAAATAAAAAATACCCATTGGTAAATATTTATATAAACCGTAGTATTTTCTTAAAGCTAGGATCCAAATTGACATAGTACCATTACATCTGTTGATCTGCTAGTAATGATAGTATTCAACAAGGTAATTGTCGAACAATAATTGCCAATATCATATTGCAATTCCTAGATTTATGGGATTTACAATCACAAAACTTTTGTATTGTAAGCATGTTTGATCCCCATCTTAATGCCTTGAGTCCAAGATCTCACTTCCTACTCAATTTAAGTCGTCTAACTTAAAAACTGCAAACTCATAAACCCATCACATCAGTTGATCTGCTAGCAATGAATTTATGAAATTTACCTCTCCATTGCAATCTCGCCAAGTTCTCACATGACGTAAATTGCAACTTCAAGTGTTCTTAATTAGATGGCATTCGACTTAATTTTATAAGGGTATTAAATTTTGACGTGATCAAAATAATGTATAAAGAAGCATGCATACAACTTCATAACATTGGTTTTACAAAACATTTTTATTACCAATTTGCTAAGAGTAAAATAACAAAGTTTTGATTAAGGTATCGGGTTCACCAACTAAAAAATTACCAACAATTATCGTTCACTATATCGTACTTTTGCATAAGCCCTAAGGCTTAGTGTTTTGGATAATCATTGTGGAATTGTGGTGAATTCACCCTTAAGATGACAATGTACGTAATATAGTGATATAGGTAAGTCTAGAGTCGGCAACCAAGCAGTTGTAGAGAACCGGTAGGTGCATGAGCTTTAAAAACCCCTATCTACAAGTACATTGGATGACAACCTTCGGTCCACCTTTCGCACACTATGTACAAAAACATCAATCAACCAATCCTTTGAAATCTACTCTTAAAAACCAAAACAATTTCGCCTTTTATTTAGTCCGTATTATTTTTCTATTCAAAAATTACCCTTTTCGTTTATAAACATGTCTAACATAATAATAAACAAAAACAAGTAATATAAAATAAAAAATAAAACAACTAAATAAACAAATATACATAATCATAATGATGAGTGCTCAAACACTCATCATTTTTGGTCTAATCTGAACTGCAAAACATACAAAAACACTCAGAAATGCATCAAAATACTAAAAATATTTCAAAATTGTGTTTTATATGTTTTAGATGCAAAACGAGTAAAAACAGATGAAGAACGTATAAAGTTTGCAAAATTGGCAGTTTCAGTCCCCCAACTTTCATAAAATTACAAAACTAGTCCCTGGATATTCAAAATATAGAAAATTATCACCAAAGGTCCTTTTGAAATCATAAGTTATCATATTTAGTCCTTTGGTGAAAAATTGGAAAAGTTTTGGAAATTTACAGTTTGCTCCCTGGAGTTTCAGATTTTGTCAGATTTGGTCCCTGGTGGGATAATTTTGAATGAAAAATCATTTTTAGTCCTTGGAAGTTCAAAAATGTTCAAATTTGGTCCTTGGATAAAAGTTTTTCACTATTGGACAAAAATGACCCCTAAACTTTCACACTTTGCAATTTTGGTCCTCGGGGTTTCAAAGTTTGGAAATTTGTAATTTTGGTCTTGGTATTAATCACATGTGGCAAATTTGGTCCTCATAAGATATTTTGAAAAGTTTCAATTGCAGCCCTCAATTTTCAGATTTGACATTTATGGTCCTTGTGAACTCCAAAATTACAAAATAAATAAAACACTAAACCTAAACCCTTTGCATTTTAAACCTGATCCACAAATAGCCTACCCCCAAGCCCAAAACACTTACCCAAGCCCACCCCCGGTCAAAGCCAGTCAAACCCCAAAATCCTTAACCCCGTTTTATTTTAAAACTCGGTCAAACCCCTTTTGACCCATCCCTAACCTCCCAACACGCTTCCTTGAAACCTGGGAAACCTTCCCCCCCCCCTCCTCCGAAGTCTCACCTCCAATTAATACTCTTCTCCAACCCTCACCAACCCCCTCCTCATAATTACCCTCACCAAATCCCACTCAACTCTGCCAAATACCATTTCGCGCCAAAAATGTATTTGAACGGTGGGGATTGATTGTAGCAATCCAACGGCTGTGAAGGTGTGGGAAAGTCAAGTGAGACTCCAGGGTTTATAAAAAGAAAATAAAAAGAGAAGAAAGAAGGCAGTTAGAGTAGTATTAGTTTTAGTTAGTATAGCTTATGTAGTTTTTATTGTAATTTCATTTTTAGTTGTCATTTCTATTTTACATCAGTTGTAATTAACTTCATTAAGTGAAATCTTAAGAGTTATTAACATTATTCCAAGGTCTCAGCTTCCAAAGTTCAAACTTGCAATTTAAAGTAGAAATAGCAATTTCTTGTAAAGGTGTTAACAATTGTTGTTTAGAGCTTGTTTAAGCTTAGTTAAGCTTAGTTGAATGAACTTCAAAGTTTTCAAGGCTTTTTAACCCAGCCTGTTTTAAAATCTGAAAAACCACAAAAATAGCAAAAAAAAAAAAAAAAATAAGAAAAGAAGAAAAAGAACAAGAGAAGCAATGTGAGTATGGTTTAGAGTCTCAGGGAGACAGTAGGCAAAGAGTGAAGGTTTCAATCTTTGTTTTGAGCTCAAGATCATATGTAAGTCCCATTTCAGTTTTATATTAATATTGATTTTCATACTTTATAATTGCTAGTTGTATCTGTTTATTGTTGTTGATTCAAGCTTATTTGTGTTTTTTCTGTGTTAGTAGAAAGTAAATGGTGAAATTCATGGTCTAAAATATAACATTGCTTTGAAAATCTGTCATTTCAGTTTATAAGGGGGTGTTTGGATTAGCTCTCTGCTATCTATTCTAGGTGTTGTTTTGTTGTTATTTTAGTGTAGACATATTGTATTAGCTATAGTTAGGTTAAGTTAGGCTTATAATCCAAGTTCTAACCTGCCAAAGTCAAAAATCACCATGGATTCCCCCTATTGTTCATTGTTGAGCAGTTAAGCCCCATAAACCATCATTTCATGTTCTAAGTTGTTTATTTCAACTTATTTTGGATTTATTTAAACTTATAAACATGTTATCAGTCCATTAGATTCATCCAAAATCCACAAAAGTCAAAGTAGCAAGTTTTCTTCAAAAGTCAAAAGTGCACATTTCAGTTTTTTTCAAATCTTGCTTGATTTTTATAGAATTTTGTACAAGGTTTTAGGGCTTAAAGCTTGTTGTTACTTGTTCTCTACCAGCTCAACTTTAAGTTTCCATGGCCATTTGATTTTTACTAATTTTTGTGTGGGCCCCACTTAGCTCCAAAAACACTTGCAGGGGGAGTTCATCCCCTGCACCAGCAGATCAGTCCCAAACACCACCCTTTGGTGGTGGTTTCTAGCCACCTCAGTGGGCCCCAGGCCACCATTCTTGTTCATTTCCACCCCCTCCTAACAGGGTTGAGGTTTTGACCTCTTGTTTGACCTAGAAACCCCTGGGTCCCACTTGAATTAAGCCCTAAAGTCTGTCCCAGTTTCTGAGTTCATGTAAACATATAAGTGCTTATTTTGTGCTTAATAACTTATTTTGTGGTCACTTATTTCTTTTTCTTACTCAAACAAGTTCTCATAGCTTATTTGTATCAGACTTATCCTTTGTGGGCCCCTCTAGTAGTCCACATCACCATTTTCCCTTGACAGTTGACCAAAGTCAACTGTCTCACATATAAGCTAGTACTCAGCTTATTTTTAAGTTCTAAAAATCTTGTTTTCACAAAAGTTTGTTGTTTTTAGTTATAAAATAGTTTTCTAAAAGAAAATCCAAAAAATCAAGTTTAATTTTTAAGTGATAGTTTCTATTTAATTCTATTTAAATTTTAATTTTAATTTTTATATTATTATTAAGTACTTGTCATTTTTATATTTTTATTAATTACCTCTTATATTAAAGTATTTATAATAATTTTCTCAGATTTTTATTTTATTATTTAATATTAATTAGAATTAATCTTAGTTTTATTAATTATTAAATAATAATTAGTTTAAAATAGCATAATTAGTTTTTATTAAGTAAAACCTAGTTTTTATATTTTTTTATAGCATTTTATATGTTATAAAACATTTTAGAAATTTTCTTATAATTTTTACTGTTCATTTGCTAATTTTTATAATTTAAAATAGTTTAATTAGAAATTAATAATTAATTAGTAATTAATTAATAGAAAATCCATAAAAAGACAAAAATACTTATTTTTAATTTTAAAACTTGTTTTTAGTTATTTCATAATTTTAGAAATTTTATTTTCATTTTTCTAGTGTTAAATTAATATTAATTTGTATTTAAGTATTTTAAATATTGAAAATTAGTATTAATTAATATTAAATTAATAATAAATAATTAATTAGTGTAAAAATTAATTTTCTTTTTCTAAAAATTTTCTTTTATCTTTTAGTTTGTAAAAAAATCATTTTCACCCCCTGGGGGTTTTCAGATTTCAGTTTTTACGTTTTATCTCGTACGTTAACGTAAATTTGAATATAACGTACGCGTTTTTAGGTTTTAATCGTTTCTGGTTTTTGTAACTTTCCCGTCTTATTCATATAGCTTATTTAAGCTATTTCCTCGTATGTTCCTTAGTTTAATCAATCACAAACCCCTTTCCATCCAAATTCACCCGATCACAGACCCGTTTGTTTACAATCCACACCTCGTCGGGACATAACGACCCGGGGAAACACTATATTCCGCGGAACATTGACTCTAGGCTGTTTGACCATCTTGACCACATCCGTGGTTGACTTTGGTTGACGGTTTAGCATCAATCACATAACAATAAATATGTATAAAACATGTAGCCACATGCAAATCTTATTCAATAGTCCTATTAATAATCAAATCTAGGTGTATAACGTATTAATTCAATTGAGGCTTTCTTCTTCTAGGAAAAATAGCCACATACATCGATAAATCGATTGCGTAAGCCAAAATTAAATAAATACCACATAGCACATAATTGATTACTTAATATTGGAGTCTTCCCCAATTCGACATCTATTAATAAATTTACATGTTTCGATATAACTTAACCATTAATTTATATTTTTCTACAATTTAAACCATTTAAATTATCACACAATATAAAATCCATGCAAATATGCATTTTTTCATGGATTAAGCTTAACAATTAACATACTGCACCAAGATCGTTTACTAAAACGCATAACAAATTACATGACATCCTAGTGTTTCTAATCATATTAAAAAATCAAAAACCAAAACCCTAAAACCCTTTAAGGTCTAAATCGACCCTTAAAAAAATTAGGGTTAGGAATCTAAAAACCCTAAAAACATGTAACTAAACGAATCACGATCCAATTTTTATGCGTTTCGATAATTAATTACACATTATAACGGCTCTGATACCACTGTTGGAATTATGATATCCTGACATTCATATAAAATAAACCAAACACATCAAGTGAGCATAGCGGAAGCAATTATAACAAGATCATATAACACGTAATTAATTAATCAATATTAAATAGTAAACATACCTTTGTGATTCTAGCCCGAACAAGAATCAATTGCAATCTTCAAATCAAGAACCCTAATTAGGGTTTATGTGGATTATAAGAATTACCCCTTACCTCTTTTGTAATTCAATCCAAGAATCAAACAATAGTGTGTTTGAATCACGTTCTTGTACACACGTACTAATTCAAGAAAAAGTTTATGCAAGTAAATTAAACACAAAACTTATTTTGATCAATGAAAATCGAATCCCTTAGGGATTGTTTAGATGGATCGACAATGGGACAAAGAGAAGGAGAGAAAACACCAAGATGTGTGTGTACAAGTTATGAGAAAACAATACATCTTGGGTTTGTATATATACTAATTGAAACTTGGAGCTCAAGGTACAAAGGAGGTGGAGAACACCTCTTGGCCGATTGGTATTAGTATCCCCAAGGGATTCCGGAACCTTCCCTTGTTTCCAAATATTCATTAGTATTACTTTCCCAATCTTCGTAAATAGGTCATTAGTCATTTATCATTAAATACTAATTACTATTACTAGTTTTGTGTTTATTAATAATTACTTATAACATTTATAAATAATTATTTTTTTTCTCTTCATACGTATTGTGTGCAATCCCGTGATCTCGAGTTCGATCCTAACATACAACTACTAAAATAATGTCCATAATCTAACAATTACAACAATAGTAAGCTGCACTCATTGTATCGATTGTTGGATCAAAACAAAGAATTGTAAGCTAGCGTGAAATACCGATTCAAGGTAACCACACACGTGATCCCAAACGTTACATTATATTATTAACGAATGACGAAAAAGAATTTACAACTATCATCCCCTTCACCTCCTTTTACTAAGATGAGGAGGTATACAACCCCTATGGAATTCGAATTTCATAGGATGGTAACATGCTTGCCTTGCAAGCCAAGCAACTAGAATTTCCTAATCTAAGTATAATCCTAAAGTCTATTTATACTAAATACAATTAAACCCCTAATATTGTCTAAGTAACATATAAACCCTCTTAAGTATTCTACTACATATAACAAGTTTCACCTTAGGAGTAATACTTAGACACTAACGATGCTCAGCATATCCATCCAATGTTGGAACCTCGAACCAGGGTCCGCTTTGTTAACTAGGTATTGTACTTCGTAAATTCCCAAGTTTAGCTTCCTTAGACCTCATTTTCTTCCTTCCAGCAACATTATCCTCTGCACCCTCTTAATCAGGTACACCGGTTCCCATAATGTTTGCCTCACCTTTAAACCAAGGTTTAATTGTTTATGCTCTTTTACCAAGTAACTTGTGTTTGTCTTTTCTTCAAGTTGGTTAACCTCCGGTTGTCTTTGAGCCACTGCATTGTAATTGCTACTATCCTCAATAACCTCAGTTTCACAATCTCCCTGCAAATCCACCTAAAACTAAACATGATTTTGAACATGTACTCCATGGACTCCCATTTTAACACTAGGACCAAGTTACTTAAACCCAACTTGTTTTGAACCTCCATGATTTTGTACGTTATTCTCATCGATCTTTTCAATGTTAAACATACTACTCGTACTAGCCATTCTTCTTTAACCTTGTTTCAACCTTGTCAAGTTGATTTAAGACTTTAGAAACCCTAAAGACTCAACTTTTTTAACAAGCCTTACAAGTCATGTGCTAAACCCACTTTCTTGTATAAGCTGATATACTAACCTTTAGAAAACCCTAAAGATTCAATCTTTCCACCTCAAGTCTACAACCTTGATATACCTTGTACTCCAAGTAATCACTTTTCTTGAATCCCAAGACAAAGCTAAACCTTACTTGTTTTACACAAATCATCAAGACTTGATATCCAAGAAATCGCGGATACCTTCAAACTCCAACGATTCAAGATCCTAGAAAATCAACTAAATCATGTAGACTTTTTACCCTTCAAACTTGATCAACATGATGAGGCGAAAAGTGAACCACTTTTAAGGGTCATTTAAGCCCGAATTCGAGATTATTTGATCAAATATTGCCCTAAATCGTTCCTTTTGTCATTTTAGGTACTTTTGGAGAGAACTCTGGAAAAGAAAGCATTTTGGACGTTTTTGGAGCATAAAAGTGAAGAAAACGGCAAAGTCTCAATTTTTCTTGCTGGGAACAGTACCTGAAGGCGTCAAGGCTCTCCACATGACGGCGTCAAGAGTTACAAAAGAGGTGGATGTGGAAAATACACGTGACGATCCAGAGAGTTTTTGTTCATAGGAGATGACGGCATCACCCAAGGCCGTCATGGTTCAAGAATTACTGACGGCCCAGAAGAAAATCCTACATGACGGCGTCACAAATAGATCTAGGCAATACGATTTCATTATGGCGGCGAGTTGACAGCGTCACAACTTAATACATGACGCCGTCACCTTGTAAAATCTATATATAGTTTTCCAAATTTCATTCATTAGTGTACAACTTTGAGGGAAAAACCCTAGGCCAAATTTTACAGCTTTTTCAAGGGTTTCATTCCTTTGAATCTTTCATGTTCAATTAAAGATAAGTACTCTTTCAAATCATTCAATATGTCTATGTGTTGTTTGATTATATCTTACGCTTGTCTTCTATTTAACATGCTAGGCTAGATTTCTTTTGTGTTTGCTTAGATGTAGTAAAACCTAGATGTTGATTATGGGTTGATTGTTTGTTTATAGTTGTTACGGATGATTGTATTCGATGTTAGGCTTAAGAAAACTGGCAGACTTCCATTGGTAACTTGCTTGAACGTCTTAAGAAACATGATCGGAGGTGTACTATAATTTTTTGTTGTATTTAATGCGTAGGAGAATTCTAATGATCCCATGTTAGGAGCTTCTAACGGGTAAACATAGGAGTGAAGTAGGATCCTATCGAGTTAGGGAATATTGTACACGGCCCAACGACTAGTATTAAGGAATATGACCCGTCATCCATGCAATTGTAACAAGCTATCAACCTGTAAAAGATATCTAGGGAGTAATGAAACCTAAGTAAACACAACTTTCCTCATTATTGTTTCCACCACTAGTATAATTACTTTAATTTTCATTTATGTTATTTTATTTTGATTGCATCTTAGTTAATTGGGTTAGTTGGCTAGCAACTAATTCCGCCCGCTCTTCCAAAACCCGAGATTTTACTTGCTTTTATAAAATATAAAAATACAAAAAGAATCATCCCTCACCTCTAGACCTAGTTTAGGAGGCTTTCTAATCCTATCGACACTATTCCTGAGTTGAACGATCAATCCCCCGGTACTTGTCACTATACTATACTACAACGATCAGGTACACTGCCTGGTGGGGGTTGTAAGCTTCTCGAGATCCCTTGAGAGGTAAACCTGGTGCGATCCCCACGTATCAAGTTTTTGGCGCCGCAGCCCGGGGAATAGTTATTGTCTAGTGATGAGTGTCTAAATACTCATCATTTTATACCAATCTGAGCTGCCAAAACATCCAAAAACACTCAAATATGTATCATAATACTTAAAATATCTTATAAGTATGTTTTATATGTTTCAAATGTAAAATAAGTAAAAACAAATGAAAAACGTACAAAGTTTGCATAATTGGCAGTTTCAGACCCTCAAGTTTCAAAAGTTGTCAAAACTAGTCCCTGGTAAATCAAAACAGGAAAAATATCATCAAAGGTCCTTAGGGATTCATAAGTTGTCAAGATTAGTCCTTTAAAGTTAAAAATTGCAAAATGACAACTTTAGTCCCTCAAGTTTGAAAAATGTCAAATATAGTCCTTAAGGTTTTGAAAATGGAAAAATATGAAAAATAAACCTTGAACTATTCTTAAATGACAAAATTGGTCCTTATGATAACTTTTGGGAAATTACAATTTAAACCCTTCAATTTTCAGAAAATTACAGTTTGGTCCCTGGAGTTTGAGGAATTGGCAGAAAAGGTCCCTGGGTTTTAAAAAATGGAAAAATTACATCTTTTGTCCTTGTGTTATGGTTTTATTGCAGGTTTAGTCCTTGGTAGTGGTTTGAAAAAGTGACAAATTCAGTCCCTTAATTTTCACCAAATTACAAAATTGGTCCTTGTTTAATACCACATACCAACCGGACCCTTTTATTATAAATCCAAAACTAAACCTAATCCAAATCCAATCCAAACACAATACCAAGCCCACCCTTTTTCCCCTAGGCCCAATCCACCCTCGGCCCACACCCCCTTTATTATTTAGAACGGGTCAAACCCCGTTTGACCTCCCAATACCGCCAAACCACCCTCCACTGTTCATCCTCCACTCCCAAACCTAAAACCAACAAAACCATGGTGGTTTTCCACCACCTCACCACCTTTCCAGCTCAATAACCTACTCCCTTCCACCTCACAACCTTATCCCACACCACATTAAATGCATTTCCCACCAATTTTCTCTCCAAACCATACTTGCTCCTCTGTTTTCATCATATAGCCTCAACTTGGCCTCCAAACTATCTCAATTGTCCCCTGACACTTCCACAAGATCCCAATATTCTTTAATTGCACAACTTTGGCCCCAAGTAAACGTGTATGACTTTTGGCGCCAAAATCAGTTTAAACGGCTAGGATCATTTCAGAGATTGGATGGTCAAGATTACAAGTGGGATATGCACAGAGAATCCCAAGGAACCCTAAAGTGAGCTTATAAAAGGAAGAGAAGCAGAAGAGATTAATATCTAGTTTATTTTTCAATAAAGTGTATGTCGACTTAAGTATGTTTTAATTCCAGTGTAAAATTAAGCTTTCAAGTACTTTGTTTAGTCTTTTTCAGGGTATTGTGAAACCTTATTAGTAATCAATTTCAAGTTTGTAACTCTACCTCAGTTTATGCAAGTTAACTTTTATATCAAAATTCTCAATAACTTCTAATGTTGTTTGTAGTGGATGGTAAGGACTCATAAGCTCAAATAAGATCCTAATAAGGTCAATAAAGCTTCTAGTAACTTATAATTCAGTATAGCTTAAAAAAATTCCAAAAATACAAAATTGGTCAATAAAAGTCAACTGTGGGAATTGGAATTGATTTCTGGGATTCAGAGTTGATTTGGAAGCACAAGAAGCTTTGGAGTTGGGTTTAGATCCTCAGGGAGGAATTAGGATTGTTCTTGGTTCATGGTTTGAGCAGGAATGCATCTTGTAAGTTCTAAAAAACTCATTTCTTAAATCTTACTGTAGCTTTGCTTAATTACTGCTTATTCAGCTTTTTTGTGTTTACTTAGTGGTACTTAGTAATATTATTGCTTAAAATACATAGCTTGTTCATTAGAAATTATAGTTTCATTGAATTCCATTTTTGTTGTCAAATTAGTATATTTGTTAACCTTGGTTAATTGTTGTTAAGTTCTGTGTTTTAGTGCTCATTTTAGCTTAATACACCAAAATAAGTTGATCTGAATCTGTTGCATAAGCTCTTTAAGCCATTTACCTCTTAAATCATAAAACAGTCTAGGTATAAGGTGTGTTTGGATCAAGATAATCCTAGGTGATCCAGTGCTTTATTGTTGTTGTTTTCTGGTTCATACAAGTCATCTAGGGTAATATTAGCTCAGAACAACAAAAATATTCAAGTCCCATTTGATAAAAGTCAAAAATCACAAACAATTCATCACCACAGTAAACTGTGGTGATATTTTGGATCCATAAACTTGCAAATCAGCTCATAAGTGTTTGTACTTGCTTAATTTAGTTTCATTTAGGCTTATTACATCATATTTGATAAGTAGGATCGGCTGTAATCTCATTAAAGTCAACTTAGATCATAATCTTAAAAAGTCAAATTCATATTACCTCAGAAATCCTCAAAATGGCATGATTTATCTAGAATTTTGTGTTCAATCTTAAGCTTTGAAACTTGTTGGGAGTAATATTTATCAGTAGAACTTAAGATTTCCATGGTTGTTACATTTTTGTGAATTTTCTTTGTGGACATTTTTACCCCTGGAACACACCTGCAGGGAAAGGGCTTTGCCCTGCTACACAGCATACCATCTCACCACTACCACTTTAGTGGTTGATTGTGGCCACCCCAGTGGGTCCCACACTCCAAATCTTGGTTCTTACAACCCCCCTCCTACCAGGGTTCATACTTTAACCCTTTGTTTGACTTGTGCACCAGTGGACCCCACTTGGAATTGGACTTGAAAGTTGTCCCATTTCTGACCCAGAACCCCAATAAGCAGTTGCTTATTATAGCTTTTTAGCTTATCCCTTGAGCTTATCTCATCAATCCTAGATTATTCAAGTATAAGTAACTTAGGTAAACCAGATTTCACCCTAGTGGACCCCATATAAGTCCATTTGAGCTCATTTCTTGATTTAGTCAAACTAAGTCAACTATCAAGGGTAATAAGCACTCACAGTGCTTATTCTTGGTTTCTAAATTAGTTTTATTTATAAAAGTTTCTTATTTTAAGTATTTTAATAGTTTTATAAAAGAAAAACCAGAAAAAGCCAAACTTAATTATAGTGATAGCTTCTATTTAATTTTCCTTTCAGCTTATTAATAAGCACTTTTCTAATTTTTTAATTTTCTTAATTTCCTATTACCTTTAAGTATTTAAATAATTTTCTTAGATTTTTCCTAAACAGTTTACTAATTATTAGAATTAAAAGTAGTTTAAATAATTAAATAGGTAATATTAGTAATTAATTAGTTTTCTTTAATTTTAATTAACAACAGTAGAATTTTATATTTTTCCTAGGTTTTATAAATTAGTTAAGACTTTTAGAAAATAGTTTCATATTTTCCACTGTTCATTGTCCAATTTTCTTATTTAATTTAACTAAATTAGATTTAAATTAATTAATAAGTAATTAATTAGTGAAATAGCCTAAAATATAATTTTTAGAAGTTTTTATAATTTTTTAGGATTCCTGTGATGGTTAATTAGTTTTATAAATTTTTCCATAATTTTATAAGTCATTTAGGTATTAATAGTAATTTAAAATATTTTAGTTAGTTTAATAATATAATTAGTTTTTAATTAATATAAAACTTATAAAAAGACAAAAATATTTATTTTTATTTTTTATACTTTCTTCAAGTTGATTTTAAGTTTTAGAAATTATTTTTGCAAGTTCTTAGTTTAATTTGTAGTATTTATCATTTTTAGGTTAATTTAAATTAGTTTTAAGTAAATAGTTTTTAATTAAATAATTAATAAAAAATAATAAAATAATCTAAAAAATAATTTTCTTTTTACTTTAATTTTCTTTTAAGTTTAAGTTTATAGAATGTTCATTTTTAACCCCTGTAGGTTATTTTTCCTTAAAACTCACCTTTTCTTCAGTACGCATACGTATTTGTTTACATTTCAGTTATACGTGTATTAATAGCTGTTTATTGTGCCTGTTTTATATTGTTATCCAAATAATATCAGTAGTGTAATCCAAACCCACTTAATCTTTGGTTACTGTCCTCAGTACCACTCATTCCCCTAATCGTTCAAAAATACAATTTCAATCTCGTTGAGACATAATGACCCGGGGATTTCCCTATATTTCCACGGTTCATATACCTTGCACTTTCTCCTAGGTGGGCCTATCAACTGCACCCGGTTGACTGGTTGGTTTAGGAGGAGTCAAATTTTGGCGCCGCTGCCGGGGAGGTTGTTGCGTATTTCAAAACGGTTTAAGTTTAGTGGTTTTCAAAACCCCTCCTGTACAAATATCACCACTTTGTAAACTTTGTAAAAATCAAAATCATATCTGAAAAAGTTCACTAACATTTCTCCTGAAGTGTTAAAAACACCAAACAAATCATAAACAACAAAACAAATTGTGAAGTTAAATTACTTCGTTATCTTTATGATTACAACATATACAGTTGGTTTAAGGTAAGTTCAGACATTAAATTGCGAACTTAAGAGGGATCCATTTATTTCCTCCTGCCAGCCTGCGAGTAATCTTAAATGAATGATTTCGGTTAACGAATCAGTTCCAAAAATATTGTCCAAGTTTTTCACCCATACACGAAAAGCCAAAAACATTTTACTGTGAATATAATTACATAAAAGTTTACCACCGAAAACTAAGGCAGAACACCTACCAACTGGGGGTGTGAACATAATAAGTTCCCAAACTTAAGATTTAAAACTTACCATTGTATCCTTGTGAATAGTGTACCTTTTTTAAAGGAGCTGTTCATTTGTGATTATTGGATTCAAGTTCACTGTCGTTTTGCCTCTGTATTGTTTTGATTGATATTGTTTTTAGTGCATGCGCACTCGTTCGCAAATAAAGCGTAATAAAGGAAAAAACGTAACTAAGTTACGTACTGTTGAAGAAAAGCAACCATCAAAAATGAACGACGAGCCCCCAATCCCTCCCAAGGAGGAACCAGTTCCTGACACCCGAACAATGGAGGAACTGTGTCAACCTACCATGCAAGGGAGGGGTGGACCCATTGCACCACTCACTATTGGAGCCACGGACTTTGGATTAAAACACCACATGATACAACAAATCCAGAATTCGTGCCAGTTCCATGGATTGCCGGGTGATGATGCTAACAAACATCTCGACAAATTTTTAACTGTCACCCAGAGCATGAAACAAAATGGCGTCACCGACGACGGCCTACGTTTGTACCTTTTTCCCTATTCCCTCACTCATCATGCGACTTCCTGGTTTGATCGACTTCCAAAGAATTCAATCCACACTTTTGATGAGATGATCACTAAATTTCTGGCCAAATACTTTCCACCATTTATGGTCACAAAGCTTAGGAATGATATCAACAACTTCAGACAGCTTCCCGAAGAGTCCTTATTTGAGGCATGGGAACGCTACAAACTTTCTATTGATCGGTGTCCCAATCATAACATGCTTCTTGTCACCATTATTGATACCTTTTATAATGGTTTGACACTCCGTCATCGTGACACCATCAATGCTGCTGCTGGGGGCACCTTTATGAAAAGGACCCCTGAAGAGTGCTATGACTTAATCGAAAACATGACTGCCTATCATAATTTTTAGGACTCCTCTGCTGAGAGGAACGACTCATTTAAGTCAGTCACTCCGGCAAGCAATGAAATATCCATCCTAGCTAAAAAGCTTGATGATTTGTCTACAGCAGTTTTGCGTATCCATCAGACAAATCATAATCAGGTCAAAGCTGTTAACCCAAGTTGTGAAACTTGCGGTGGTCCACATCCTTACACAGAGTGCCCAGCCTCCGGTGGCTCGGCTCGTGAAAACGTGTACGCAGCTCAAGGTTCCTATAATACGGGAGGTAATTCTTACCAACCGCAAGGAGATCGAAACCTTTTGAGCTACCGATCTAATAACTACATCGGACCACCAGGGTTTAATCAGTCCCAGAACCAAAATGGTCAAAACAGAAACCAGAACTTTAACCAGAATCAGAACCAGAACCGAATGAACCAAGGTTTTAACAACCAAGGGAATTTCAACCCTGGTCAAAACCAGGTTCAACAAAATCAGAACCAAGGGAATTATAACCGAAATCATGGTCATAACAATTACCCACAGGGTAATTTTCAACAACAAAACCACTTCCAGGGTAATAACAACCAGCAACATGGGAATTTCCAGAACAATCGGGCTCAAAATTTTCCAAACCAAAATCCAGCCATTGTTCCAACTGGACCATCATCTGATGAGTTATTAAAACAATTTATGAAATCCCAAGATGAACTGAACAAAATGCTGGTTAGTCAACTCTCTGAATTGAAGAAGTCTTTAAATGATTGACCCTTGGGCTCAGGTACTACTTTACCTAGCAACACGATCGCTAATCCGAGGGGCGATGTAAAGGCGATCACCACAAGAAGTGGAGTTTCTTACAAAGGACCCCCAGCTCCGTCTACCTCTTCTCCTATCCCGGTAGAGGAATGTGAAACTGAGGATACTACGAATACGGTACTTCCTAATAATAACGGAGGTACCAATGACATCCCTCCTCCAGTTGTCCCAATCCTGACTCCCCTAAAAGAGTCGTGTTTGAAACTACCGAAGGTCCTGTTGAAAATCCAAAAGCCAACCCAAAACCAACAATTCCATATCCCTCACGATTGCAAGACCAGAAGCTCCGTGAAAAAGCTAATCATCAGATGGAAAAATTCTTTCAGATTTTTCAAGAACTACACTTCGATATTAGTTTCGCGGATGCTCTTCTTTTAATGCCCAAATTCGCATCGACAATCCAAAACCTGTTGAGCAATAAAGAAAAACTGTTTGAGATGGCACGAACTCCACTCAATGAAAACTGCTCTGCAGTTCTGTTGAAACAGCTTCCCGAGAAGCTAGGAGACCCCGGGAGATTTCTAATACCATGTATTTTCCCGGGGATGGTTGAGTGTTTCGCCTTGGCCGATCTTGGTGCAAGCATCAACTTAATGCCCCACTCAGTTTGGAAAAAGCTTTCTCTTCAGGCACTTAGTCCCACATGCATGACTCTCGAGCTTGCAGACCGTTCAATTTCATGTCCCCTTGGTATTGCCGAGGACGTATTTGTAAGAGTGGGAAAATTCCATTTTCCGGCAGACTTTGTCGTTGTTGATTTCGATGCGGATCCAAGAGTTCCTCTCATTCTTGGGAGGGGATTCTTAAGAACGGGTCGTGCATTAATCGATGTTTTCGATGAGGAAATCACGTTACGAGTTGGCACTGAAGCGATAACGTTCAACCTTGATCAAACCTCGAGATACTCCTCGAATTATGATGCTGAATGGGTCAACCTAATTGATGTCATTGACATTGCATCCGAGGAGTAAGCTCAGGAAATCCTTGGATTCGCTGATAAATCTCCGAGTGGCAATCCCACTACCTCTTCTCACCCCATAATCGCTTATTCTTCTCCTTCCCTCACTCCATTTGAGGGAAGTGATTTCGTCCTTGAGGAATTAGAGGCCTTTCTCAAAAGTGATTCAGTTCCCGAAGGAATTGATAACCAAGAGATTGACCCGGAGAAGGATATACTTCTCCTTGAGAAGTTATTAAACAAAGATCCTTCTCCCATTCCTGTTCTACCTCCACAACTTCATAAGGCGGAAGTCAAATATGTTGAGAAAAATGATGATTTCCCCGAGGTCGAACTTAAGGACCTGTCTCCTCATCTAGAATATGCATTCTTGGAAGGTAACGATAAGTTACCAGTCATTATTGCAAAAGACTTAAAGGATGAGGAGAAAACCGCGCTGCTTAAGGTTTTAAAGTCCCACAAGCAAGCAATTGCTTGGAAGCTCTCAGACATAAAAGGTATTAACCCGGATTTTTGTACACACAAAATCCTAATGGAAGAGGACTTTAAACCTGCCGTGTAGTATCAAAGAAGGGTAAATCCAAAAATCCACAAAGTTATTAAGGAAGAAGTTATCAGACTTCTTGATGCGGGATTGATTTACCCTATATCAGATAGTCCTTGGGTTAGCCCAATACATTTTGTTCCAAAAAAGGGTGGCATCACGGTTGTTACAAATGAGGATAACGAGTTGATACCAACTCGTTTGGTTACAGGATGGCGAGTATGTATCGATTACAGAAAGCTTAACGAAGCCACCCGCAAAGACCATTTTCCTCTGCCCTTTAGGGATCAAATGCTCGAAAGACTAGCGGGGAATGAGTATTATTGTTTCCTCGATGGCTTCTCGGGTTACTTCCAGATTCCCATTGATCCACAGGATCAAGAGAAGACTACCTTCACATGCCCTTATGGGACATTTGCCTATCGCCGCATGCCTTTTGGGTTATGCAATGCTCCCGGCACTTTCCAGAGGTGCATGATGGCTATTTTCCATGACATGATCGGAAAAACCATGGAGGTATTCATGGATGACTTCTCAGTCATCGGGAATTCTTTCGACTCATGCCTCTCCCATTTAGAAAAAATGCTTCAACATTGTGAAAAAACTAATATTTGTCTAAACTGGGAGAAGAGCCATTTTATGGTTAAGGAGGGCATTGTCCTCGGCCATAAAATTTCAAAAAATGGGATTGAGGTCGATAAGGCCAAAATTGATGTTATTGCTAAACTGCCTCATCCCACTACTGTTAAAGGAATAAGGAGTTTCCTCGGCCATGCCGGGTTCTATCGGAGATTCATACAGGATTTCTCCAAAATAGCCCGGCCCATGACTCATCTTCTTGAAAAGGATGCTCCTTTCATCTTTTCTCCCGAGTGCATCGAAGCTTTTTCTACTTTAAAGAAAAAACTCACCGAAGCACCAATCCTTGTTGCCCCCGACTGGGACTTACCCTTTGAACTTATGTGCGATGCTAGCGATTTCGCTATTGGTGCAGTTCTGGGGCAACGCAAAACCAAACATTTTCAGCCAGTACACTACGCAAGTAAGACCATGAATGAAGCTCAAACGCACTATACCACCACAGAAAAAGAATTATTAGCTGTGGTATATGCCTTTGAAAAATTTCGGTCTTACTTAATCTTAACCAAAAGCGTGGTGTATACAGACCATTCGGCTCTGAAATACCTATTCACTAAACAGGACGCAAAGCCAAGACTGCTCAGTTGGGTCCTGCTCCTTCAGGAATTCGATATACTCATAAGAGATAAAAAAGGAGCAGAGAACCTTGCAGCTGATCACTTGTCCCGGTTAGAAAATCCTCATCAGGATATTCTCGAGAGAAAAGAAATTAATGAAACTTTTCCTCTGGAGACTCTAAATCTAATCTCTACCCGGGATGATACTACTACCCCATGGTTTGCCGACTTTGCAAATTACCATGCGGGAAATTTCGTTGTGAAAGGGATGTCGTCCCAACAGTAAAGTAAATTCTTTAAAGATGTAAAACATTACTTCTGGGACGACCCCTACTTGTCCAAAATATGTGCGGATCAAGTCATCCGACGGTGTGTCCATGGCCAAGAAGCCATGGAAATTCTTAAAGCTTGTCATGATGGACCCACGGGGGGACATCATAACCCAAACTACACCGCCAAAAAGGTGTTTGATTCAGGATTCTTTTGGCCCACGATCTATAAAGACGCCCATGAACTTATCAAAACCTGTGAGGCTTGCCAGCGTCACGGAAATATTTCCAAAAAGAATGAGATGCCGCAAAACGCCATCCAAGTCTGTGAAATATTTGATATGTGGGGCATTGATTTTATGGGGCCATTCCCGTCTTCACGAGGGAATAAATACATACTCGTGGCTGTCGATTATTTGTCTAAATGGGTTGAAGCGAAAGCTTTACCCACCAATGACGCCCGAGTAGTCGTTAAATTTTTAAAGTCTCTCTTTGCCAGATTCGGGACTCCTCGTGCCATTATCAGTGATCGTGGCACTCACTTCTGCAATGAACAATTTGCAAGAGTGATGCTGAAATATGGTGTAACTCACCGTCTTTCGACAGCATATCACCCCCAAACAAGTGGGCAGGTGGAGGTCTCAAATCGGGGTATAAAGAGAATTCTAGAGAGGACGGTTGGTGAAAACCGTGCCTCTTGGTCGGATAAGCTGGATGATGCATTATGGGCTTTCCGCACTGCTTACAAAACGCCCATCGGGTGTACTCCATATAAGCTAGTGTATGGGAAAGCATGTCATCTTCCGATCGAATTAGAACATAAGGCCTATTGGGCCTTAAAACATGCAAATTTCGACCTTCAGACAGCGGGTGATCACCGTAAAGTTCAAATAAACGAACTAAATGAATTACGTGATCAAGCTTACGAAAATTCTTTAATCTATAAAGAAAAGACTAAGAAGATACATGACTCTAAAATTAAGAACCGCGTTTTCAACGTTGGTGACAGAGTTCTTCTTTTCAATTCAAAATTAAAAATTTTCTCAGGTAAACTTAAAACCCGTTGGTCTGGACCATTTACTATAGCAAAAGTATACCCATATGGAACTGTTGAGTTATTGCAACCCGACGGTCCCAATTTCAAAGTAAATGATCATCGTCCCAATTTCAAAGTAAATGATCATCGATTAAAACACTATTTTGGAGGGGACATACAACCCATGGTTGTCCCGGATCTCCAAACTTTCCCCATGGACCAATAAATTCGGGGTCGAGTCAAGCTAGCGACTCGGTAAACAAAAACAGTAGCTTCCCCAAGGACAATTTAATTCGGGGTCGAGTCAAGCTAGCGACTCAGTAAACAAAAACAGTAGCTTCCTCATGGACAATTCAATTCGAGGTCGAGTCAAGCTAGCGACTCGGTAATAAAAAACAGTAGCAATATGGGTTTTCACCCATATTTCTGTCTTCTTTCCCCTTTCTACCACCCTAGTGTGGGGGAGATGAACCACATGTTGTACATATGTATATATTTTTTCAAAAAAAAAAAAATGCGTTTGTATGTAAATAGACTAAAACAAAAGGTTAATAGTATTTCCTTCTTACGTTCTAAGTCTTGGTGGGACACCAAGTACTTTGAATATTGAGGGCAATATTCAGTTCTAAGTGTGGGGGAGAGTTCTTACGAATTCAAAACACATGTTCCATCAAGAACCCCCATTTGATCAAAATTTAAAGTTTTTTCACACTTAGAAATGCAAATAATGGTTATCAATCCACCATGTCTAACCCACATAAGGATTGGCTAATCCAGGAGCAAACGGCTCTTGGTAAAGATTTCTCAAATCCGTTGATGGCTTGCAATTTGCCCAAAATTGTATGGTTCCTCAACTCCCCATATCCCATAAAGCGAATGAGTTGGCTAGCCCGCAAGATTATGGCTTGTGGTAAAGGCCGTGGAAAAACCATAATTGGTAATCAGCTCACCAAGATGTTGACTATTCCATCAACAGTTGGCTAGTCCAGAAGCAAACGGCTTTTGGTAAAGACTAATCAAATCCGTTGACAGCTGGTGGTTTGCTAAAAATCACACGGTTATCAGGTGTGTCACAGTTCTTACATTTTGCTACTCCAGAAGTGATGGCTTTTGGTAAAGAGTAAAAATCCATTAAAATTTTCTCAAAAGATTGCTAGGGACTAGCAATAGTTTAGTGTGGGGGATTGATGAGTGTCTAAATACTCATCATTTTATATCAATCTGAGCTGCCAAAACATCCAAAAACACTCAAATATGTATCATAATACTTAAAATATCTTAGAAGTGTGTTTTATATGTTTCAAATGCAAAATAAGTAAAAACAAATGAAAAACGTACAAAGTTTGCATAATTGGCAGTTTCAGTCCCTCAAGTTTCAAAAGTTGTCAAAACTAGTCCCTGGTAAATCAAAACAGGAAAAATATCATCAAAGGTCCTTAGGGATTCATAAATTGTCAAGATTAGTCCTTTAAAGTTAAAAATTGAAAAATGACAACTTTAGTCCCTCAAGTTTGAAAAATGTCAAATATAGTCCTTAAGGTTTTGAAAATGGAAAAATATGAAAAATAAACCTTGAACTATTCTTAAATGACAAAATTGGTCCTTATGATAACTTTTGGGAAATTACAACTTAAACCCTTCAATTTTCAGAAAATTACAGTTTGGTCCCTAGAGTTTGAGGAATTGGCAGAAAAGGTCCCTGTGTTTTAAAAAATAGAAAAATTACATCTTTTGTCCTTGTGTTATGGTTTTATTGCAGGTTTAGTCCTTGGTAGTGGTTTGAAAAAGCGACAAATTCAGTCCCTTAATTTTCACCAAATTAGAAAATTGGTCCTTGTTTAATACCACATACCAACCAGACCCTTTTATTATAAATCCAAAACTAAACCTAATCCAAATCCAATCCAAACACAATACTAAGCCCACCTTTTTTCCCCTAGGCCCAATCCACCCTCGGCCCACACCCCCTTTATTATTTAGAACGGGTCAAACCCCGTTTGACCTCCCAATACCGCCAAACCACCCTCCACTGTTCATCCTCCTCTCCCAAACCTAAAACCAGCAAAACCATGGTGGTTTTCTACCACCTCACCACCTTTCCAGCTCACTAACCTACTCCCTTCCACCTCACAACCTTATCCCACACCACATTAAATGCATTTCCCACCAATTTTCTCTCCAAACCATACTTGCTCCTCTGTTTTCATCATATAGCCTCAACTTGGCCTCCAAACTATCTCAATTGTCCCCTGACACTTCCACAAGATCCCAATATTCTTTAATTGCACAACTTTGGCCCCAAGTAAACGTGTATGACTTTTGGCGCCAAAATTAGTTTAAACGGCTAGGATCATTTCAGAGATTGGATGGTCAAGATTACAAGTGGGATATGCTCAGAGACTCCTAAGGAACCCTAAAGTGAGCTTATAAAAGGAAGAGAAGCAGAAGAGATTAATATCTAGTTTATTTTTCAATAAAGTGTATGTCGACTTAAGTATGTTTTAATTCCAGTGTAAAATTAAGCTTTCAAGTACTTTGTTTAGTCTTTTTCAGTGTATTGTGAAACCTTATTAGTAATCAATTTCAAGTTTGTAACTCTATCTCAGTTTATGCAAGTTAACTTTTATATCAAAATTCTCAATAACTTCTAATGTTATTTGTAGTGGATGGTAAGGACTCATAAGCTCATATAAGATCTTAATAAGCTCAATAAAGCTTCTAGTAACTTATAATTCAGTATAGCTTAAAAAATTCCAAAAATACAAAATTGGTCAATAAAAGTCAACTATGGGAATTGGAATTGATTTCTGGGATTCAGAGTTGATTTGGAAGCACAAGAAGCTTTGGAGTTGGGTTTAGATCCTCAGGGAGGAATTAGGATTGTTCTTGGTTCATGGTTTGAAAGAATGCATCTTGTAAGTTCTAAAAAACTCATTTCCTAAATCTTACTGTAGCTTTGCTTAATTACTGCTTATTCAGCTTTTCTGTGTTTACTTAGTGGTACTTAGTAATATTATAGCTTAAAATACATAGCTTGTTCATTAGAAATTATAGTTTCTTTGAATTCCATTTTTATTGTCAAATTAGTATATTTGTTAACCTTGGTTAAATGTTGTTAAGTTCTGTGTTTCAGTGCTCATTTTAGCTTAATACACCAAAATAAGTTGATCTGAATCAGTTGCATAAGCTCTTTAAGCCATTTACCTCTTAAATCATAAAACAGTCTAGGTATAAGGTGTGTTTGGATCAAGATAATCCTAGGTGATCCAATTCTTTATTGTTGTTGTTTCTGGTTCATACAAGTCATCTAGGGTAATATTAGCTCAAAACAACAAAAATATTCAAGTCCCATTTGATAAAAGTCAAAAATCACAAACAATTCATCACCACAGTTAACTGTGATGATATTTTGGATCCATAAACTTGCAAATCAGCTCATAAGTGTTTGTACTTGCTTAATTTAGTTTCATTTAGGCTTATTACATCATATTTGATAAGTAGGATCAGCTGTAATCTCATTAAAGTCAACTTAGATCATAATCTTAAAAAGTCAAATTCATATTACCTCAGAAATCCTCAAAATGGCATGATTTATCTAGAATTTTGTGTTCAATCTTAAGCTTTGAAACTTGTTGGGAGTAATATTTATCAGTAGAACTTAAGATTTCCATGGTTGTTACATTTTTGTGAATTTTCTTTGTGGACCTTTTTACCCCTGGAACACACCTGCAGGGAAAGGGCTTTGCCCTGCTACACAGCATACCATCTCACCACTACCACTTTAGTGGTTGATTGTGGCCACCCCAGTGGGTCCCACACTCCAAATCTTGGTTCTTACAACCCCCCTCCTACCAGGGTTCATACTTTGACCCTTTGTTTGACCTGTGCACCAGTGGACCCCACTTGGAATTGGACTTGAAAGTTGTCCCATTTCTGACCCAGAACCCCAATAAGCGGTTGCTTATTATAGCTTTTTAGCTTATCCCATGAGCTTATCTCATCAAGCCTAGATTATTAAAGTATCAGTAACTTAGGTAAACCTGATTTCACCCTAGTGGACCCCATATAAGTCCATTTGAGCTCATTTCTTGATTTAGTCAAACTAAGTCAACTATCAAGGGTAATAAGCACTCACAGTGCTTATTCTTGGTTTCTAAATTAGTTTTCTTTATAAAAGCTTCTTATTTTAAGTATTTTAATAGTTTTATAAAAGAAAACCAGAAAAAGCCAAATTTAATTATAGTGATAGCTTCTATTTAATAGAAATTATCTATTTAATTTTCTTTTCAGCTTATTAATAAGTACTTTTCTAATTTTTTTAATTTTATTAATTTCCTATTACCTTTAAGTATTTAAAATAATTTTATTAGATTTTTCCTAAACAGTTTACTAATTATTAGAATTAAAAGTAGTTTATATAATTAAATAGGTAATATTAGTAATTAATTAGTTTTCTTTAATTTTAATTAACAACAGTAGAATTTTATATTTTTCCTATGTTTTATAAATTAGTTAAGACTTTTAGAAAATAGTTTCATATTTTCCACTGTTCATTTTCCAATTTTCTTATTTAATTTAATTAAATTAGATTTAAATTAATGAATAAGTAATTAATTAGTGAAATAGCCTAAAATATAATTTTTAGAAGTTTTTATAATTTTTTAGGATTCCTGTGATGGTTAATTAGTTTTATAAATTTTTTCATAATTTTATAAGTCATTTAGGTATTAATAGTAATTTAAAATATTTTAATTAGTTTAATAATATAATTAGTTTTTAATTAATATAATACTTATAAAAAGACAAAAATATTTATTTTTATTTTTTATACTTTCTTCAAGTTCATTTTAAGTGTTAGAAATTATTTTTGAAAGTTCTTAGTTTAATTTGTAGTATTTATCATTTTTAGGTTAATTTAAATTAGTTTTAATTATATAGTTAAATAGTTTTTAATTAAATAATTAATAAAAAATAATAAAATAATCTAAAAAATAATTTTCTTTTTACTTTAATTTTCTTTTAAGTTTAAGTTTATAGAATTTTCATTTTTAACCCATGTAGTTTATTTTTCCTTAAAACTCACCTTTTCTTCAGTACGCATACGTATTTGTTACATTTCAGTTATACGTGTATTAATAGCTGTTTATTGTGCCTGTTTTATATTGTTATCCAAATAATATCAGTAGTGTAATCCAAACCCACTTAATCTTTGGTTACTGTCCTCAGTACCACTCATTCCCTTAATCGTTCAAAAATACAATTTCAATCTCGTTGGGACTTAACGACCCGGGGATTTCCCTATATTTCCACGGTTCATATACCTTGCACTTTCTCCTAGGTGGGCCTATCAACTGCACCCGGTTGACTGGTTGGTTTAGGAGGAGTCATCTAGGTTAGGATTTCTTTTTATTAAGTCTACTTGCTAGATTCCTTTATAGTAAGATTTTATTTTTATTTTTAGGTTTTCTTTAGTCTATCTTATTTCTTCGTGTCTTTGTTCGTAACCTTACCATCTGACATCATTGAAGGTGGTAACCTCTTTGAACCCATCAACCCACCACAACAAAACCACCCACAAAACCCACCACTAGCAAACCAACCTCTTAGGCCTCGAACCTTAGGAAAGTATTCCCGTCCTAGCCACCAAGGCTATCGAAACAATATTGAGCTCACTCAAGGAGCCAATGTGTGTCCCTTGTTATCCGACACCATCCGGTTGGTGCAAAGCAGATGTGCATTCCATGGACTTCATTCCGAAGATCCTAATCAACATCTCAATGATTTCCTTAAAATCGTAGATTCTATAGACCTTTATGTTACAACTAGAGAGTCGACCCGATTACGCCTATTCCAATTCTCTCTACGTGATCAAGCTAGTCAATGGCTTGAACGTTTACCCGCGGGATCCATCACCTCATGGGATGATCTCACCACTCGTTTCCTTGCTCAATTTTTCCCACCGGGGAGAACTACCAAGCTTAGAAATGATATCTTGATGTTACAACAACGTCAAGGTGAAACTCTATATGAAGCATGGACTCGTTTCAAGGACTTACTCCAAAAAGTCCCTCATCATGGCATAGATCTTTGGCTCCAAGTCCAAATCTTCTATGACCATATCGATCTCTCCACAAGGCGAACAATTGACCAATAGGCCGGTGGCAAGCTACGTGATCTAAGTGTGGAAGAATCATGGGAACTTATAGAAGATCATGCTCTCTATGACAATGAAAGTTAGAAGATCATGCTCTCTATGTAGTGGTCCCCATGACACTCGTGATTGCGTGGAACTCCCCGGACAAGCTTTTGCGGATTACCCATCCTCGTGTACTGACGAAGCGGGAGACAAGGGGTACACTTTCAAACCGAGCCAAACCCTTACGTTGATTCATACAATCCTTCTTGGAAGAATCACCCAAACCTTAGATGGAAACAAAACCAAAACATGCCCCAAAACAACTCTTCCAATCCACCTAATCATTACCAACCAAACGGTCCACCCTCTAACCGTACTTTCAACAACAATCCTTCCAATAACTATGGTAGTACCAATAATTTTGAAGGATTGATGTCCAAGTTTATGGCATCTCAAGAAGCTCGCATATCTAAGTTAGAAGCCGATTTCAAACAAAAGCAAAGCGAGATGACCACCAAAATAGACACATTGTTGAAAGTTCTCAATGACCTAGAAATGGGAACACTCCCAAGCAACACGCTCAAGAACCCAAAACTAAACGTTAATGCCATATCATCGGTTTCGTCACCTACTTCTTGTCCACAATACTATTCAGTCAAAGCAATGAGCACGTGTTTCAAGCAAACCCAAATTCTTCAAAAGGACCAATTGAATAAAACATCCGATATCAAACCGGTTAATAACATAGTTGAAACACCTCTTACACAAGACCTTGACGATGAATTCAAGGAGCTCCACCTTGAATGCCCCGTCATTGATGTCTTAGCCCGTGCTCCCTACTATACTGCCCTACTAGAAAAATATGAGAAATTTAAATTGGGTAAAAATGGGACCGCTTTCGTTCAAAACAAATTGCCTAAGAAGCTTGATGATCCGGGTATATTTGTTTTCCCTTGTAAGATAGGGAAATCCGAAGCTTTCGACACACTAGCCGACTTAGGATCAAGCCTCAACTTGATTCCCTTATCCCTTTTCACCATTCTTAAGCTAGGAAAGTTAGAGGAGACGGAAGTACTAATTGGTCTAGCGGATGGAAGTATTGCCCACCCGGTTGGAATGATCAAGGATGTAGTTGTTCACGTAGGAAAGTTAACTATTTTAGCGGATTTTCACGTCCTAGATATGGTTAGTGATACTACATGCCTGTTGTTATTAGGAAGAGGATTTTTAGCAACCGCTAGTGCTATGATAGATTGTAAGGAGTCTAAGATAGCAGTAGGAGAGGGTGAGACTTGGTCGGTTTAGGATGTTAAGAAGCATAGCTACGATTGTGAGGACAAACCGACACCATATTGGGTAGAGATGAATAGGAGACCATCTAGATATGGGCCTTGGATAGAAAGAAACTTTATAGGACCTCAACGCCCATTCTATCTAGAAAAAGATTTCATCGATAAAACACATTCGGTGAAACAACTCATAGCTAGAGATGAGGAACTAGACCCTTTTGAGGATCCCCTAGTCTTTAGGAAAATGATTGAGTTCTTATGCATAATGCCTATCAACATAGAGATGAACAAGTGGAAAAGGGAAGGGGATAAGTGTAAATGGAAGTGGGACAAGCCACCTAAGGAAGGTGACGGATCAGGGCATATGAAAATGATTTTATATGATCCGGATGGAGAAAAGTTTGAGAGGTCATACCGTACCAAGAAAACCGATAGGAAGTTGAAACCCAAGTTTGATCCCAAAGATGTCCTCAACGAGGAGCTCACACATATAGGATAGCCCATGGCCTTGAGTCTAGCTACAAGACTCGTAAATAAAGAAAAGCGCTTCTTGGAAGGCAACTCATGTTTTGTGTGATTTTTAATTGTTTGATTGTTATTTGTTTCTGTATGCATGCTTTATTTTTATTGTTGGTAGATCATGTTTCAAACGAAAATTGTGAAAATGCTTTATTTTGTTGTTTAACTTCATATAAAGGTATTTTGCAAAAGCTAAGTGTAAGGGGAAACCCCAAATTTGTTTTTAAGAACGAAATTGATCTTGATTCGCCACAATATTATGAACATGTGTATTAGTAATTGTTAGAGTCAAATGCTTGTATCGAGTCATAATGATGTTTTGCAGGATTTTCCAGGAAGTAGGACATAAGTTTTTCCAGAAATTTTCCGGAAACTTAACGTAAAGATTTCTGCAGGTCACTTCTGACGGCATCATGTGTAAAATTCTGGAAATTTTGCGAGTTTTGTTTTTCTAATGGAGTCTTAAAGTTTTTTGTTAATTCTTTAGTTTTATAAACTCCAGGAAATCTGCAAACATTCATTCCACAAGCATTATATCTTACACTGTTTTCTAGGATTTGTTAGTATATATAGATTGCCGCCGATTTTATGTGAGGTTGCCTTGTTTGTTTTCTCAGGTTTAACAGGTTATATATGACAAGAAGATGATTTATATTTCTGGAAGGGAAGCTTTGAATGTTCATTTTCTTGGAGGAAGATCTAACCTGGTTGACACACTATCCACACCGAACGAATCAGGAGAGTGTTTCTTTTCATTCTTTTACCTATTCTACTTTTAAATTCTTTAATTGAACATTGGGGACAATGTTCATCCGAAGTGTAAGGGGAGGGTAAATAATGATACCTTATAGGATACTATTGCACTTGAGTTTATTTGTTTGATGGTAGGTGTGTAATAAAACTAAGAGAAATACTTGTTAGTGTAATTTTAGCGAAATTTAAAATTTTTACAACATTTAGGAGTGAAACTTTAGCCTTAGCAAGCGTCTCATGGATAGGAGTTGTATGACTAGCACAAAACCGTACCATTCAGAAAAATTTTCCACCCAATTATGTGAGGTTCGCCTTTAGATTTGATAGGAAAAGCATTCATTATTAGTGCTTATGAGTGTACTGGTAGCATTTAGATTCTAGAACTTGTGTTAGTGATGCATCCCGAGACCGCTAGTGTGACTACATTCGTGTGGTAGGATTTACTACATGATAAGAGGCATTAGGATCACCCTTGTGTTAAACCCGTATCATAATTACTTGATCATTTAAGTCATATTACTTGACTAGTAAAGTCAATTGATTTTCCCACACCTTAGCGTTGTACTCATTTTTTAGTACACGAAACCCCTAGTACACCCCTCCGAGCCTATTTTTTCGTTTCTAACTTTAAGCATTTTACTTAAAGGAAGAATTTGTTACAACCCACCCAAATGTGCAATCAAATTGCCTTAGCCTTCCATGTATGCACTCTTCTTTAGTGCATTATTGTTACATGTTTAAACCCTTAGTTAATTATCTAATTGATTACATGGTTGCTAAGTCGAGTCATATCTTGTACATATTGTTTTGGGACGATTGGGACTTATGGGTAAAGTACTTGTGTTATGGAGTAATGGGGAAGAACATCATATATTACCCCCATATGTGCATTAATCTTAAAAGTACTCCGAGTGTTTTGATTATCTTGATTCGAGTCATTAGAGTAGTTTATTGTAAAGTATGTAAAAATTCAAGTGTAAGGGGAATGTACATTCCCTATTATGTATTATTTTGGATTGTAGGGTAAGAGTGTATGCAAAAAATAAATAAATAAATAAATAAATAAAATAAAATAAAAATAAAAATAAAGAGAAAAACATACGGACTACCATCCCGTTTCATTCTATGTTTATTTTATGTTTTTGTTATTTTTGATTTATTAGCTTAAGTCGAGTCGAGTCTTGGCTTAGCAACGCCATATTGTACATGTAATTAACCAAGATGATTAACTCGCCACCAGTAAATATTTCCTTTATCCAACAAAACCGTGTATTTCATATCCCTACACCTAACGTTATAACCCTTTAAAAAGACCTATTTGATAGTTTATCCTAGGTTCTTATGCCAAGTGGTGGAGGTTTGATCCTTTCCCAAGCCTACGGTAATCTATTTTTCTATGACAGGTAGTGAGAGATGTTTTTCATTTCCTTATTGTGATATATACTTTATTACACCCGAGAGATGTGAGTATCTAAACACTATTTGTGATGTGCTAGTGTATGACCTCCGTGCTTGTCTTTAGTCTTTAGTGGAACGATTATTTGTTGTAATTACTTTTATATTAGTTTTAAATGACCCGTACCTTGTATTTTGATTAGAATAAAAGCGCATTTGCTTGAGGACAAGCAAATCTCAAGTGTAAGGGTACTTGATGAGGCGAAAAGTGAACCACTGTTAAGGGGTCATTTAAGCCCGAATTCGAGATTATTTGATCAAATATTGCCCTAAATCGTTCCTTTTGTCATTTTAGGTACTTTTGGAGAGAAATCTGGAAAAAGAAGCATTTTGGACGTTTTTGGAGCATAAAAGTGAAGAAAACGGTAAAGTCTCAATTTTCCTTGCTGGGAACAGTACCTGACGGCGTCAAGGCTCTCCACATGACGGCGTCAAGAGTTACAAAAGAGGTGGATGTGGAAAATACACGTGACGATCCAGAGAGTTTTTATGCATAGGAGATGACGGCGTCACCCAAGGCCGTTATGGTCCAAGTATTAGTGACGGCCCAGAAGAAAATCCTACATGACGGCGTCACAAATAAATCTAGGCAATACGATTTCATTATGGTGGCGAGTTGACGGCGTCACAACTTAATACATGACGCCATCACCCTGTAAAATCTATATATACTTTTCCAAATTTCATTTATTAGTGTGCAACTTTGAGGGAAAAACCCTAGGCCGAATTTTACAGCTTTTTCAAGGGTTTCAACCCTTTGAATCTTTCATGTTCAATTAAAGATAAGTACTCTTTCAAATCATTCAATATGTCTATGTGTTGTTTGATTATATCTTACGCTTGTCTTCTATTTAACATGCTAGGCTAGAATTCTTTTGTGTTTGCTTAGATGTAGTAAAACCTAGATGTTGATTATGGGTTGATTGTTTGTTTATAGTTGTTACGGATGATTGTATTCGATGTTAGGCTTAAGAAAACTGGCATACTTCCATTGGTAACTTGCTTGAACATCTTAAGAAACATGATAGGAGGTGTACTATGATTTTTGGTTGTATTTAATGCGTAGGAGAATTCTAATGATCCCATGTTAGGAGCTTCTAACGGCTCAACATAGGAGTGAAGTAGGATCCTATAGAGTTAGGGAATATTGTACACGGCCCTACGACTAGTATTAAGGAATATGACCCATCATCCATCCAATTGTAACAAGCAATCAACCTGTAAAAGATATCTAGGGAGTAATGAAACCTAAGTAAACACAACTTTCCTCATTATTGTTTCCACCACTAGTATAATTAGTTTAATTTTCATTTTTGTTATTTTATTTTGATTGCATCTTAGTTAATTGGGTTAGTTGGCTAGTAACTAATTCCGCCCACTCTTCCAAAACCCGAGATTTTACTTGCTTTTATATAATATAAAAATACAAAAAGAACCATCCCTCACCTCTAGACCTAGTTTAGGAGGCTTTCTAATCCTAGCGACACTATTCCTGAGTTGAACGATCAATCCCCCGGTACTTGTCACTATACTATACTACAACGATCAGGTACACTGCCTGGTGGGGGTTGTAAGCTTCTCGAGATCCCTTGAGAGGTAAAACCTGGTGCGATCCCCACGTATCACAACACTAGAACCAAAAAAACACATTGAAGATTAAAGATTCAACCTTGTACAAACACTTTTGAAACTTGAACCTTCCTGAACTAGACCTTTGCAATACCAACCTTGATAAATCCCAAGAATCTCGCAAAAAACTCGACAATCTTAAGCCTTAAAACCCTTGATCGAAATCTACTTTAAATAGAACCTTGAGATTCTGGACCAACAACTTTGACCATCGATATCTCTCTATACGAACCTACAAGATCCCTCAAGTGAGAATCTAGATCTATGTATCTTCGACTTACAATTTAAATTTCACAAAGATCCAACAGTTAACAAATCTGCAGCGTCAAATCTCCTGCGCAGAAACCAATGAACCAGAAACAAAAGAGACTACTAGTTGGGATTCTACACGTCTGAGTTGACCTAGTTTCAAGAAATAAACGTTACCTTGGATTTGATATGAAATGTTGGATAAAAAACTAACAAACCTTGTAAGCTAGTGCAGAATATTGACTAAATGTAACAACATACGTGACCCCAAACGTTACATTTCATTTATTAACAAATGAACGATAAAGAATGTACAAACTAGTATCCACCCTCACCTCCTTTTATAGAGATGAGGGGGTACAATCCATATGGAATTTGAATATCATAGGATGGTTACATGCTTGCCTTGCAAGCCAAGAAACTAGTTTCCTAATTTAAGTATAATTCTGAACTCTATTTCTACTAAATCCAATAACGCCCTAATATTTTCTAAGTAACATATAACCCTCCTAAGTATTAATATTAAATATAATAACCGAGTTAGTCAATCTAGTAACTGTAATTAATTAGACAAAGTTAAGCCCCAACATATGGTTTAGTTACTTCATTTTTTGGTCCATGTAAGTCATCTTATTTTGATTATTTTCAAAGATTGAAGGTAAATAGATATCTAAAGGGATGTATCATGTATGTCTCAAAGCTTTCAGAGTGGGTTTCCCAAGTGTAATTTGTGGTTTTTGAATGAAGTGACATTTTTGTTTTTTCTAGAGTTGGGCTTCACTTTGTATCTCTTAAGAACCGGCCTAATGCACCTCTATTCTGATTGGGATGTATTCCATTTTTTTATATAACACATCACTAAACACGCTGAACGTAAATTGTAATCCAACTATTTAAAGCATGAAATGGAGTCTGCCAATAAAATATGAATGTGTGCAGTATATGTTCCAATTCTGATTAGTCTATATCATTATTGTCATTGTTTTGTTCAATTTCAAACTTGATAAATAATCAATGTTTTGTCCTTATGTAGGAAGCTTTTTTGGATCCTATGTCCAGTTATAGTACAATTTCTATGTTTAGTGATGAGCTTTTATCTTTCGATCTCATGAATGCAATTAATAATTTAATATGTTTATGCAATTGATGGGTATTAGAACTTGTAGCATTAATTTAAAGGCTAATCACTTGGAAATGTATCTAACTTAACACTTTTTATTGTTGTGTGTAGCTATCTTGTTACAAGTTTAGTCTCTATATTAGCTTATTGTTAAGTCCACGGGTCTTAGTGTTAATGTTTAGTCGTAAAATAGGAATAGCTTAAAGGGTCGGTTTGGTTGGCTTTTGTTGGAGTATGCTCGTGTCATAATAAATAATTATATGGCTAGACATATGTGAGTCTATGGGGTCACACACTTATACACAGAGACACCATTATATATATTGTATTTATCGTATTTACACTATATATACGACTACGTAACTCGGGATCAATAACGGGCTACTAATAACTAAGCTAGTACTTAGTTTATTGGATTGGACCAACAAATGGGCAAGCCCATTTAGGGCCCCCATGGCAAGCCTAGGTGAGAAAGGAAAAAGGGAGAAGTTCAAGATTGCTAAGTGTAACTTTTGTGATGATAAGTGCTAATTGATTTGGTCATATCTTATGAAAAATTAAAATTAGCAACTTACCAACTTTCTCTCCCTCTCCCTCTACCCTAGAGCCACGAAATAACACACATCCATATTAGGGTTTGGTGTTTTTGATCTCATCTAACCTTATTCTAGTGTAGTTCAAGGCTAGATCGTGTGTTACGAGGTCAAGACTAGCATCGGGTGGTGATCTATGATGTGTAGTGTGTTTCCATCATAGAGGTGATCTATTTTGGTCACTTGGTTTTATAGGTGGTTAATGGTGTTGGTGATGGTCTCCATACGATTCTACCGATCACGCTACAAAGGTATAACATGTTGTTTATTATTTGATTGATCATATGGCAATATGGATCCGTTGTTGGTGATGTTTTTCTACTGCGCTTATATGTTTCTTTTATGATTATATATTCAACATCACCTATAGTGGTATCACGAGCCATCATATGTGCCATATGATTATCGGGTATGCATAAAAATGGCTAAAACGGGTGTTTTTTTGATGATTTTTGATGATTTTTTATGTCATGGTTAAAACAGCCCTAAGGCTCAAATCTTTTCACATTTGAATGACCCTTTAGGGATCTAATGATCTGCACTTTTTGGTCCCATGTCCATTTGTTATGCATACGTTAATTGGTTACTTGTCGGGTACGTGTAAAATGGCCTAAAATGCTTGTTTTTAATCGGTTTTTGAAACGGTTTTGATTCAGCACCATATCCCAATTTTTCTGTGGTAAAACGGTATTTTGAAGTTCCTAATATCAGTGAGTTTTGATCTTTGAGCCATTTGACACGCGTACCAATCGGGGTTTTAATTCTTGTTAGTTATTTCTTCGATTTCGTTGGCTAACAATTTATTTCTTGTTATTTATTTTATTTTCATGGCAAATACATGCATGTTTGTCCATGGAGTTAGCCAACACCTTGTATTGATCATAATATTATGGTATTATTATGTGTATATGCAAAGCCAATGAAAACCTAGACTATTTGTGACATGGATTGTTGTGTATGTTGTTTAATTTCGTGTTTTGTCATTGTTTCGGCATTTATGTAATGATATTCTTTTGGTTGTAGCCACTGTTTGGGCACTTTTACAATAGGTTAAAAGTAGATTAGTTGTATTTTACTTTCAATATCATGTAATCGTGGCTTGGTGGTGAAAGGCGAAAAAGTTAAAGACATTTTTGTCGAAAAATGACTGCTGGAACACCAGTTGGCAAAACGGCGTTTCCCGGCGATTGGTAAGCTCTTTTTGGCTGAAATATTTTATGAATGTACTCAAGACATGGGCCTACAAGTTTCTAGTTTTGAGCTAATCCCGGGGAAGCCTCCTTCATGGACTTTTGGGCCCCAAAACACAGAAATTCTGGAAGGACAGCAACTACTTTTCATGTGCATTATGGGCTTCCAACTTGCTCTTGATTGTCTCGGAGCAAGTGGGAGTCCTCCGTGTGGTTGTGTGGTTTGTCCCTATTTGACTCTTGGTTCTCGTGATGGCTTACGAGACCAAGCATAGGTTTTTTCATCGATTGAGGCTTTGCATATTGTGGTTGTGTGATTGTAGGACCGAAAGTATTGATGATTTATGTGATTCGGGAGGTCTAGGTTGATGATTAAAGATGAACTCCATATTTAGTTTTAGAGAGAGAAAGTAGAGAGAGGGTGAAGAAAATGGATGATATTAAGATGAATGAATGAATACACAATTTCTCACACCCCTCATGGAGAGTCATGAGGGGTATTTATAGGCTCATAACAACACTACTATGCCTAGTGTACAATAATAGTCCCTAAAGGTACTACTTGTTACTAATCTAGTCCATTTCACGTATGTGACGTTATCTTTATAAAAGAGCGAGGCTAACAATCTCCCTCCAAGATATCGTCACACGTGAATGGTTACAATGAGACCTATAAATACATAAAAATGTAAATAACAACAATAGTAAACTATGTTGACATTGTTGAAGCGCAGAGTCTCTGTTGTCTAGATACTGAGGCAGACTTGAAGTTCTCTCTTCCGACGAACTCGGCGTATTTGATCTTTGGCACTGACGGCACAGATCTTTGTAGCTCTGAACTTCAACTGTAATGGTCTAGTTAGGTTATTACTCCCTCCTAACTAGTGAGCCTTTATTCTTTTTCCTGCTCCCTCCTGAACCGACAACTCTCTTTTCATCACGCAGCGGATAAAGTAGATTCATAAGTGTAGGCACATGGTTGTCGTTCGGGGAGCATCATGACAATATAACTCACATAACATTGCACAGAAGGTTGGTAATACGCTCCGATGTACACGTCATTAGTACTTCTTCGGTTCCAGTGTAAGCACAATTCCCTCGATCAACCAACGTACTAGAGATGAAACACTACTTCTTTTGGCATGTTCTTCTCCCTCCTGATGGTTGCGATGTATCGAAATCATCATACTATTGTGTGTACATGCCAAAATTACCCGTACTTTACACTTCTGATGCAATATAGATAGACCGTGTAAGCATAATTTGTGAGTATATGTCACATAAATATACTCTCAATACTATTCTCTCAAATCAACCTTTAAACGAACCTCCTTGTAATTCACCGGCTACTAGTAATGACCACATATGGAGACTGCCCGATATGACCAGCTTGAAAAAGAAGTAATCATCCCATCTTGTGACTTAATGCTTGTACGATAGATGTGACTTAATACCTATACTGAGCACTACAATGTAACTCCTTTAAGTATGAGGTTGCATGAAATATTCGCCACTTGAACAATCCACTACATCGTGTGACACTGAGTACAACAACGTAACTCCTTAAAGTGATAGTTATACTGTGAGCACTACAACGTAACTCCTTACATCAGTAATAACTAGATTGTCAAGACTGAATTTTTTAATTTGCGCAGACAAGTTATCTTCAAAAATCGTGCATCCAACCACCCCTAGACTTTGAGATAAATAAGTACACATTTTGAAATGCCACTCCAAAGTCAAATCAATAATACCGTGCAAAAATCCCGTAGTCATTTGTGTCGAACCGAAACAATTCTAGCCGTGAATATATGTATCCTCCGTGAAATTTTAATACCAAATTACCACTCATTTACCAAGTATTAAAAATTGTATCCAAAATTTAATACACAAAATTCGGATGACAATTTTTATGTTTGTAATTCAAGCTTAGCGCAACCCAATTCAATTCTCAGTTCAAATAGACAACCGTAAGCCCAAATTGGATAAATAAAAGTGAGAAGCCCAAAGAAAAACAAAGCCCGATCCTCTTAATAACCCCGTATATGACTGATAAGTGATAACTCATATAGTGACAGTTTGTCTAGACCCTAAAACACACTTCACACTTACATTCGCCTACCACACATATATACGCTCCTCACATCAAAATTACTTTCAATATCATCTTCATCTCAGATCCGGACTTCATCATACTTTCACGACAATCAATTAATAAAATAATCTTCTTGTGTTTCTGTCATGTTAACCCGAACAACAATCACAATACCACAATCAAGTACCACGAGCCCCACGTATTCTTGTACCTGCTTCGAAGAACACAAGAGTAATATGTATGTCTTCAAGACCTGTTGATAAGGTCTCGGGTAGGTCCAATGTTGTGTTTTGTTGTTGTTTTCCTTGTACGAATTAATATGAAGCATGGTCTTCAACAAGATCGATGAGGATAATTGTTCCAACTAAAAAAAATCTGTAAAAGATTATAAAAAATGGAACACAATCTGAGATTGTTGGTTTTCGATTCGAGTCTTGGTATAGATGTAGGTTAGAGTTTGGATAGGATAGATGGTTTTTGACTGTTTTGGCTCGGCTGTGGACCGGCTGTGATATCTTCATCTTTGCTTTCCTTTTTTTCTCGATACTTAGAAAAGAGGCTCTTGGACTGATGATGTTTACAGAACTGAGGTCACGTTTGAGTTTGGTATTAAGGTTAGGTCGTGGTCTCTTCTCTACATCTTCATTTCTCAAAAAATGTCAGAAATTTCCGAAAGTTTTTTGTCCAAAAAAGTTCTCGATATTTTTCTTGTAACTTTTCGAAAATTTTGAACTTATCGAGAAGATGATTTATCGAAAACATGACTTGTCGAGATCCTTAGTTTTCGAGATCTTCGGTTATCGAGAACCTGATTTCGATAACTAGGGTATGGTGTTCTCGAAAACGACTCATGTTCTCGAAAAAAGGTACACATCGAGATTTCTTATACAAGAGATCCGATTTTTCCGGCGATGATAACCCAGATTCCGATGATCTTTCCGATGTGATTTCTGACCTTATTCTTGACCACGATTCACGGTAATGAACAAAAATAGCCATAAGATGATATAAGTAATACAAAACTGCAACTGATGTCTTAAAAGACCAAAAGAAACAGTTTGGTGGACTATTTTGACCATTTGGATACATAAAATATGTATAACACTGTTGTAACCCACAAAAAGATAAGAAAAAAAATTTTCGATCCAAAAAATATGGGATAACAAACAGCTTCATACACTCAATCGAACCACAAAAATCATGAAAAACAAACACCGTGGCTCTGATGCCAATTGTAGGACCTTAAATATATCACAACTTTATCACAAATATAGAAGATTAGAAGAAGAAAGATGGAAAGATGGTGACTTATATGTGATTCGAATATGTGTAACTAGAGAGATGGAAAATGAGAGAATATTATTAAGAAACACACACAAATACACACACAAGCACACACCTCAAATGAGCCTTTGAGGTGTTTAAATAGTAAGATACATGAGATGCCCTATGGGCTTTCTATGGGCTTGGGCTTGGACTTGGTTACATGGTAGATAACAAGGCTTATGAAACATAGCACATGACATATTAGCTTGCCAAGTTCAAAGCCCAATGACTAAACTATTACTAATCTTAACAAACGACACAAAGTTACAATATGAGAATGACCATCACTTCATAATACATATTTTTAATGCTAACAATCTCCCCCTAAGGGTTGGTCATTCGAATGATGCTCCACGTGAGTGGGTCTTCCGTGTTCTTTGTCTTCAACTTTGTGTGTCGTTGTAGAATAGTCTTTAGTCTTTGTTCCTTCATGCTTTGTGATCTTTGATAACTGATTTTTCATCGTTCTTTGTTCCTTTGTGATGTGGAGTTATCTGCCTTTCGTCACTTCTGCGTCTGTGGTGGTTGTTTGCTATTCCAACATGCTCATACATCTTTGGACTTTGATATTCATATGCACGTAGTTCCCTTTCGTTCACTTTGATCTTTAGTCTTTATACTTTGTAGATTCTTCTTTTTGGCGTAGAATCTTTCTTTGAACTTTGTGTTGTATAGATCTTTGAGGGAGCTTTCTTTAACTTCCAGATGTATGTATGAGCATGTGGAATCTGTCGCCATGGAGATGAAGTGTCCCTGCATATAAACAGTTAGCAATAAAACATCCGGTACTTACAGATAAGAATTAGAGATCGTCAACAGCATAGTGTGAAGACTCCTTCTAACCCTTACCAAGGCCGTTCCCATGTCAGATACTCTCGAGAGAGCTTACGAGACCTACTTAGTAGCTCAATGACTGGGTGAGTCGCTGGGGATCACTCCACGACTGTAGACCGTTTGAAACCACCGCGAACACTAAGCGTAACCCATAAAGAATTACCAAAGTGACCTGCTGTCAGGGCTGTTTGATGTTGACCCTGGCAGGAATTTCCATTCAATCATTGAGAATCACAAAAGTGAATCCTCTCATAAATGTTCTGGCAGATTGCTAAGATCTGCGTAGGACTCTTAAGTTTACATCTGGCGTCCTTAATGATGAACAGCCAGTGTAGAAATATCATGTGTTCCTATGAGATCTTATGATGAATCTCGGGGCTCTAGACTCGATAAGTGCACATTTGGTTTCCTATGCGGAGATTAGGGAGAGGTCTCCTGCTTCAATATCAACCATCTCTAAGAGACAGATCGATAGATTACACCGGTTCCCCGTGAGAATGAAACAAGCTCTTTTAAGAGAACTTGAGTGGTTAAGAAGGTTTAGTGCAGTGCGTCACTGGGTCCATGACGTCTTGTCTTCAATACCGGTGTCACCTTAGTAACAACCAGTAGCATATGAGTTGAACCCGGTGTCTGCCCTAAGGTTGAACATTTGGAGGGCTATTTCTTTTCACCCTTTTTCATAACTTTTCTTTTTAATTCTTCAACCCCTTCTTTCTCCTTTCTCATTTTCTCAATCATACCTAAGGACTTTCTAATTCTAATCTATTGGATTTGTCCTTGGGTAGATCCCTCCGGCTCTGGCGGATCATAGGACGGTTTTCCCTAACCTTAGTCACCTTATAACTCCATGACTATCCTATTGTTGATCACATGCCATAAAACCTTTTGTGAAAAATCTCTCAAAGTGTTTATGAATAATAAAACACATTGTTGACACTTCGAGAGTTTTGCATTACTTTTGAAGGACTCCCCCTTCACATGTGCTCATGAATTTTTTAGAAATTTGCACATGCGTGAGGAGTTTGCACTTTTTGAATTGATCCACTTCCAGCGAACATGACCGATTCGAGACACGCTTACATCACTAGTTAAACTAGCTTGAAATTATTACCCGTCCTGGTCAAGTCCAAAGAAAGTCTCTCGATACGGTACATTCTACTCAGACAAGTCCTATTCGAGACACGCTTACATCACTAGTTAGACTAGCTTGAAATTATTACCCGTCCAGGACAAGTCTTTTCGATTAATGACATTTTAAGCTTCGTCAATTCATTGGTACTTACTGAGTCGAGCTCTTTTGAGATTCTGCCACAATCTTTAAACATCTTTGATCACATTTTAATCATGTCTTCTCCTCCTCAAAAATAGCATATCGTGATATTTTTGATATCAACTGATTAAAAAAACTTTTGGAGAGAAAGACAGATTCTGCATGAATTCGGAACATTTTTGTTGTTTATACTCCCCCTTAATGATAGCTCATTTAAAATCAATTTAAGGGTTTAGAGGGAGTTTTCTTGAGCACTCATTTTGAGAGATTTTGAGAAATCTTTTGAACAATCTTGAAAAAGTGCTCAGGAATTTTGTTTTGAAACGAGTTTATGCTTTGAAATCTTTTTCGTTTGTTTAGACTCGAACTTTTTGAAAAAGAGTTCGTCATTGAACGTACGAGTCCTTGATTTGAAAATAATCAGAAGTCGTCATTGAACGTACGGGTTTCGTACTGATGTATACGAAAGCCATTGTGAAGAAAATTTTGAGAAACGACATGTTTTAGAAAAACATTAAAAAGAACTCCCGCTCAAGCATCTGTACATGTCCGTATCATTGTTGAATGACATTTCTAGAAACGTACAGAATATTGATTTATACAAGAGACATGTCGTAAGAAGAATATTTTTTGATTTTTTGATTTTATATTGTTTTTGTATTTTTTAAAATTTTATATTTTTGTATTTTGTTTTTGTTTTTATAAAAGAAATGGAAAATCAAAAATAGAAGATTGAAAGAATGATTTTATAGAATTTACAGAATTTGAACCCTCTGAAGAACTGGGTTCTGAGATAGTTGAAGCACCTGCAACCAAAGACGAAGAGGTTTCACAAATAACAGTGTTAGAAGTACATGAAGCATCACTCTGCGGGTGTTGACTATCAACGGTTGTTGTGGTTTCTACTTCCTTTTCCTGAAGATTATCACTATTATTTGTCTTGGTGCAACTATCAAAAATCTTCCCTGTGGGAATCCATCTAAGACCAACTGTTTTAAAAACTTTCCCGGTAGGAATCCACCTAAGGTAAGATCTAGATGTAGTTTTCTTATCAGATGCAGCGGAAGTCTCAGTCTTGGAAAAACTACATTCTTTAGATATCCACCTATTAGGTTTCTTAACCTCTTGCTTCTTATCAACGGGTTTGTTTCGATTTGGTGTCTTAGTGGATTGTGTCTTGACACTTGATTTGGAATTCTTTGTGTTGCATTCTACGTTCCTAGCATACTCTTTTGTGTCACTACTCTTAGATGCAAGCCAATCCCTAGTATTTTGTTGAAAGTTCCTAGGTAATGGTTTACTACTACTAGCGGTGCTTTGGAATCTAGTAGAATTTATCACACTAGGTTTTGCACCTAAAATTCCGTTTTTTCGATTTTGTGCCTTTTTTCTAGCTTCTTCTAGATGATGATTGAGGACCATGTCATTAGAACCAACAGATTCCTTTACAGATTTTGTGGTCACATTTGGTGTACTATTCCTAGAAGAGCCAGGTGAAATTACATTTTTGTTTCTTTCAACAAGCAATTTTTGTTTTTCAACAATCTTTTCCATTACCTTTTCCTTGGGCAAGGGTTGTGGAGTGACTGGTTTTGACAAATCCTTTTTCTCATTGACTTTTGGAGCAAACCGTGAATTTGACATTTTTTGTTTTTGAACCGTGTTAGAAACATTTGGTTTCTCCGAAGTCAATGGTTTTGCAAACTTAGTTTCCTCACCCTTTCCTTTTTGACTTTCAAGCTGAGCCCTCAAAAGATCATTTTGCTCTTTTATGTTCTTTAAGGCACGCTCATACGACAATTTGTCATACTTGCATTCTTCCTTTTTCCGATCAAGTTGTTTAAAATATGACACATTTTCTTTTTCAAGCTTTATAAGAGCATTTTCATATTTTGAAACAATTGCGGAGGTCTCAGCTCTCAGTCTTTCATCGTCTTGAACAGAGTACGTTTGTAAAATGATGGACATAATGTCAGTGGTCATAACAGCTTCGAAGAGAGAATCATTTAGGTTTTCCAAAACATTTATGTTTTCACGAGAATCATTAGCTTCGTTTACCAGGGATTTGTGGTCCTTGACAAAGTCGACCGTTTCTTTTAAGAAAGCTTGTTCAAAATGGATTACCCTCGCACTGATGTTATTCAGTGGGATAGTAATTTCGTTTTCAAAAACTTTTTTCTGCTCAATATGAAAACTGGAATGCCAGTTGTTAATGTTGATTGTAGTTTTAGAAGCAACGATGTTTTGAAGTTCTTGAATTCTCTTTTTAACGTCATCCAAAATTTCTCTAGCCTCACTTGTGTTAAAAGTGTTGTTTGAAGAAATTTGTTCCATTTTTGAAAGAGATTTGGAAACAATTACTTTCTTAGAAAATATTTTTGAGAATGGTCGTTTTATGGAAAACACAGATGGTTCTTTTTGTGGAACAAAAGTAATTCCCGAAAGTTTGTTCAATTTGTTGTAATCAATGGGTTTCAAATCCTTTTGTTTCATTTTAGTTATGCTCTCTTCGACATGTTCAATCGTTTGCACAGAATCCCGAACGACGGGAGGATCATGTTTAGTGTAAATCACATTACCATTATACAAAACATTCTGTTCTTGCTGAGCTTTCTTGAGATTACTGGGGGTGTTGTTACCGAGAGCCACTTTATGTTTCGTATGGTAAACCGGATTAGTTTGATTTGAAATCATTTTCATTGTTTGACTTGACTGACCCGACTTAACCACCAATTCTTCTAAGTGAGCAATCATGTGTTCTGACTCTACGATTTCTGCCAAAAGTTTGTCTTCTTTCTTTGCAAAGTCCTTTTTCAGCTCGTCCCTCTCTTTTTCAAGATTGGTATAAGCTGATTTTTGTTTAGAAAGTTGGTTTTGTAAATCAGAAATTTCCGCGTTTAAAGCTTTTATCTTCTTGAAAGAATTAACATCAAGTGTATCAAACTTGAGTTGCAATTGTTTTTCCCTTGAAACGGAATTTTGATAACCAGTTTCTAATTCAGACAACCTTTTGTTATGAAATTCAAAAGCTTTAGCGTTTTCCTTGTAACTCTCAAGCTCAGCGGTCAATTTAGCATTCGCGGCCTTAACATCGCGATTGACCTTTTTCACTTTTTCGATTTCAATACCACAGTTATTTAATAATGATTCAAATAACGCACGTGTTTCCTCATCATTCTCAGCATGCTGTGAAACGAAGCCTCCATTATGATTCACATCTGGAGTCGCTGAAGGAGTATTGCTACTACTTGGCGTATCCAGGAATGTATCATAAGTGGGTACTTGCTTCTCAAAATGCTGTTCCTCATGAGGAGACATATCAAATATATCATTATTGTGACATGTGTTGAAATTTGATACCTCAGAGACTGCATTGATGTCATAGACCGGAGGTGTGTCAGAATCTGTGTCATACTTTGCCTCCTGAAGATTTGCCATAAAAATGCAGTTCGCATCGATATCCTCTATGTCTTCCATGTCATCCATAAGAGCCATAAAGTCATTCTCCTCTGCGTTCAACTGAAATCCTGCCTCTTTCTTTTGTGCCAACAGTAATGCTTTCTGCAAATACTCTGTGTCTTTCTTGTTCGGCTTAGTAGGACAGTTCCTTGCCATATGACCTACACCCTGGCAGTTGAAACACTTTACCGGATTACCCTGATTCACATTTCCCAAATTCCCAACTACTGGAGCTGCAACATTTCTATTCTGATTACCCATTGCCTGATTACCAACATTCTGACCCCTCTGATTTCCAACAAACTGACCCAACTGATTCCCTGCATTCTGACCATACTGATTCCCTGCATACTGACCTGCATTCTGCATATTATGATTACCCATATTAATCCCAGTAGCATATCCCTGTTGGTTCCCATAAACTCCAACCATTTGGCCTCCATTGCCCATATTGAAACTCGGCTGAGCAATCTGCTTGTTGCGAGTGTTCGATGAAATCCTTTGGTTGTTGTTAGTTGGTGTGGAATAACGTCCTTGGAATGCCTTTGTCAGAAAAGCAAATGCTTGAGTCAAGGCTGCAGTGGCTTCATCATTTTCAGTGAATTCTGGTTCTTGGAACTGTGGGTATTGTTGTTGTGGAATAACATGTTGTTGTTGCTGTGGGTAGAACTGTTGTTGGTAGACCGGTGTTGGTTGTTGAATGTATGATGGTTGCATGTAGTTGTGAGTGGAAGATGATGATGGTTGTTGTGTGTTCACTGGTAGCGGTGTTGGTGTAGTAGCAATTAATGCGAGAGGATCATGATTCTTTGCCAATCTTTCTTTCCTTACTTCATTAGCCTCAGCTTGATTTTGCTTCAGAAAATCATAAAGTTGATCATAATTCACCTTATGTAAATCCTTTGTTTGATTGACAATTGTAACATAACGACCCCATTCTTCTGGAAGGTTATTGATGAATTTGATGTTTGTTGCAATTGTTCGAGGTGTCAACTTGTTTCTGATTAACTCATTCATCAAAGTGCAAAACCTTGTGTAGTATGATTCAATCTGTTCACCTTTAGTGGATGTGAAGTTCTCCCATTCAGTAAGAAGTTTGTTCTCAACGTCTTGTTGTCCAATTTCTGTTCCATGACATATCCTTCTAACACGTTCCCACATAGCATAAGCAGTTTCACAACTGTCGACCGCAGCAAAGATCTCCCTTGGTAATCCAAGTTGGATTAAATGCATTGCCATATCATCTGCGGCGATCTGCTTCTTGTCTTCCTCTATGTAATCTGCTTCTGTTTGTTCACGTACGAATGGTTGAGTAGGAGGTGTTGTATTTGGATTGCCTTCAATTTGAACTTGTCTTGGCTGGAATGGTCCTTTTTCAATGGATTGAATCATTAATTTACCATCAGGCTTTGTTTTGATGTAACGAAGCATGCGGCTTGTCCATGGGAGATATCCACCTTTTTCAAGCATAGGAGGTCGGTTTTCTGCACCGGCAGCATGAATGTCTTGCTGAGTTGCCATTGTTAAAGTGTAGATTGATAAAGTTGATTCGCGGATCGTTCCAACGAAATAGGAGTAGAGTTTAGAGTGAGTTGATGCAAGTTTTTATGGTGAAAATTTTGACTGAAAACCTTAAAACCTCAATAACTTCTTCTCGGAGCGTTTCTAGGCCTCGAAACTTCGCCTAAATCGATAAATCATTTAGCGTGTTGTTCTCCTCTGTCTGACGGTCGTTTTGACAGCTGATTCGTCGAAAACGGAGTTACGGTTCAAAAGTTATGGCCGTTTGAAGTTTGGTCGTCAAAAACCTCACTTTCTCGAAAATTTTCAAGTTTCTCGAAAATTATCAAGTTTCTCGAAAATTATCAAGTTTCTCGAAAATTATCAAGTTTCTCGAAAATTATCAAATTTCTCGAAAATTATCAAGTTTCTCGAAAATTATCAAGTTTCTCGAAAATTATCAAGTTTCTCGAAAATTGTCAAGTTTCTCGAAAATTATCAAGTTTCTCGAAAATTATCAAGTTTCTCGAAAATTATCAAGTTTCTCGAAAATTATCAAGTTTCTCGAAAATTATCAAACTTATCTAAATTATACAATTTAGAGAAGTATCCCAAGTCGAAGTGTTTTTTCTAACTTATACAAGGAAGAAAAACACCGAGTAAGCCACGGAATCGTCTGAAGATACTTGTAGAAAAGTTCTCGATAAAAGGTAGCCAAATCGTGTAGCTCAAAGCACTCCAATATCAAGTTTGTGTTCCAAGAAACTTGTACTTTTATGCATAAAATCACCAAAACTTGAAGAAAGTTCCAAACTTGATGATTTTTATCAAACTTTTTGAGGATCTCGAAAACAAGTACAAAACAAAGTCGAATTGTTTAGGCAAGAAATTTTCAAAAAGATTAAAACTTTCTTGTTAGATAAGGTTTATAACACTAGTTTGTAATCAAAAAAGTGTTAAAAACCAAGAAAAAACAAGAAAAGTAGGAATTTTTCTAAAAAAAACGTGAAATATGCTTAAGAAACACGAACCACACAAACTCTCAACCTCCTAAATCATTGTTAGGTGATTGATACCACTTGTAGGACCTTAAATATATCACAACTTTATCACAAATATAGAAGATTAGAAGAAGAAAGATGGAAAGATGGTGACTTATATGTGATTCGAATATGTGTAACTAGAGAGATGGAAAATGAGAGAATATTATTAAGAAACACACACAAATACACACACAAGCACACACCTCAAATGAGCCTTTGAGGTGTTTAAATAGTAAGATACATGAGATGCCCTATGGGCTTTCTATGGGCTTGGGCTTGGACTTGGTTACATGGTAGATAACAAGGCTTATGAAACATAGCACATGACATATTAGCTTGCCAAGTTCAAAGCCCAATGACTAAACTATTACTAATCTTAACAAACGACACAAAATTACAATATGAGAATGACCATCACTTCATAATACATATTTTTAATGCTAACAGTGATTGTTTTTGCTTTATATATATCTTGTGATCATCTGTAAATTGCAAATAGTTTTCTATAAACTTAAAACGAAACACAAACCATTTTCAAAACTAAGTCTTTTGATTTAGTTTTACTAAGTTTTTGAAACTTGAAATCATTGTTTTTATATAACACCTAAACTTGTTATGTATGTTATTTCATTTATGTATTGTCCAAACTTATTATCCACGTAGGATGAATATTAGTCATGAAAATGGACAACTCGACACACATAAATTAAAAAAATGATTAGACTTAAGTTAAGAAAAGTTTTTAACTTGTGCTACGAATGATGAATGCATGCTCTTTTCGTACACTTTTTTGATTCACATCAAAACTTTTACCCGTCAAAATTTAAGTCATGTCGTCCAATGTTGAGAACACTTGCAATTACCTTTTGCCTATGCGTGGGACCTAGGTTGAATTGTAACCCAAGGTGACTATTCTCTATGCGTGAGACCTAGATATATTCTCGCACGTCCTCATATGGATGACTTAATCGGGTTAAGCGGTGAGACCTTGACCCGAGGCAAAGATGGGACTAAACATGCCTACATGGCACTAGTTGTTTGACACCAGATGCCATGAGTCCCATAAGGATCTAAGAGTTACACTTGTAATGCAATTGGTGATCTTTGCCTACCAATTGAATCTACTATTGCTAGCAGATCAACTGATATGATAGTAGAAGCACAATGTGGATCTTAGCCTTTCTCGTAATTTAATTGTTTTAAATTGTAAACATGGGGTAATTAATTTATAAATGGATAATTATCGAAAATACTAAATATGAACTTTGTGAATTCAATTAATGAATTAATGCAACACAAACCGTAAACAAAAGTTTGTTCTTTCCTGTTAAAATGATCAAACTAAGTCTCTCTTTCCTTGTAAGAAAGAGACTCGTTCCTATCCTTTTTCTTTATGAGGAAAAGCCATAATAGGAATATTTGAATTTTCCTAATTCTAATCAAACTCAAAGCACACATACTCTAGAAATCGTGATGTCTTGTAAAAGTCAAAACGGTTAAGTATGGTTGCACATCTTATTCCATCAAGTTCGTTTTATAACCCTAGTTCCGGTTTTGAAACCTTGAAGAAATATAAGATATTTGGATAACTATAGAACATGTTTTCTATAGCTACCAAATTGAAATGAGTTTAAATAATTAGAAAAAGGAAATTTCAATAAACCGCAAAATGGTAAAGGCAATTACTAGCATGATTACCTAGCAATATGTCTTAACCCAATGAACATGGAGGAAATGCAAGCATATTTTCAAGTTAAAAATGATGGCTAGCCCATCATATATATGTTAGAACTTGATGCACTTCCTTGAATACCTAAGTACATGTTTACTAGTCAAAGTGACTCACATTAGCAATAATGTGTAGATATTCAAAGAAAGAAGGAAAGTATCAAATCGACACTCACTCTCCACTGGTGACGTTACACTTATAATGTTATCTAATCCAGTGGGAGCTACGTGATTGTATTGCTGGTGATGAATCACATGTAATGTTCTCTAATCCAGTGAGAGCTCTAAGCTCTATTAACTTACTAGTTGCCCATCTTATTTCTAGATTGTCTTGAAATAATACATTACTTTTCACATATGAAGCATCATAGTTTTTATGAGAACCATTGCATTAATTTTATTAGATAACTTGTCGTGTTCCTGATGTTGCTTTATGAAATGTTATCAATAAAATTGTTATGCATGATTCATTATAAAACCGATAAAAGTTCTACACATCTATATTTTGATTTTAACTAAAATCATATGTTATCTGTGACATTATCATATTTACTTGCATGATGTTGTTCCATACACAAGTGGGAGAAATCTTAATTGTGTGCAAGGTACAACATATAAAAATATGACTAATGGTTTTTCTTGACTGCAAGGTAAGAAAACTAAGGTTATACTAGGACTTATACACATAAAATGTATGTTTCCCTAATTAGAAAAAATGTCAAGATAACGTGAAAAGCTACTTCAACATATTCGCTAAATTGTTTAGTAAATATGATTATGTCTTCTTGTAAATTCATAATCATGAAGTATGTAATTAACTTGAAATTACTATTGAGGCCAATTGTCGGCACTCATAATTACTTTAGTTGAATATGTTTAGGTCTCTTGTAAAGACATAAACATCAATTCCGTTAATTGTTGAAAGACTTATAAAGTAAAGCAAGACGTTAACTTGTTATGTCTTCTTGTTAAGACATGTACACTTATGACGTATAACAAAATATTTTATGTTTATGTTTTCTAGTCAAAACATGCACATAAAGTTCATTGACTTGGTCAAATACTTTTAATATAAAGTATGCATTAGGCTAAAAATACTATTGATGCCATCTGGTATGACTTGGTTGGCAGATACATAAGCCAAAGAATATAAGTTCATCTAATGAGTTGTGTGATATTCTCACAACATCTATCCACGTGGAACACCACAACTTTATGGTATGTCCATGGATATTGTTTGATCTTTGATGACTTAAACTCTTTTACCTCCAAAGCAATCAAGGTTAGAAAATTGGATGTGCCATGTGTACACACAACATGGTTCCAACCCAGAAGGAATTTAAGACACCATAGTATTATGGAATGGGATGAATCCCATTATGTATTGATTTTAGTTCTGAATTTGTTAAATACCTAAGAATAAGTAATTAACAAACTAGAGTCAAGAACTAATGATGTATTTTGGATGTCCTACTTGAAAACAATTTATTGTTAATCGAGATGCTGAGTACTTGGAGATTAGTCTCCACTTACAAAAGCAATTGGGAGCACCTTTAGATCTTGAAGTCATTCAAGAGCTAAATACGTAACCTTCTAAGTACACTTGCTAATGTCATACTAAGGTTGAACATGCATATGTTAAACCATAGATTGATATCTCTCATTCATAAATCTGCAAGGATACCCCTAACACCTGAATGATATAGTTCTATGTCAATGTTAAGGGATATAAGTTGGAGGATCATAGTGAACCTGCTAAATAAAGAGATATAGTATCAGATCTTGAATCTGATGAATAGCTCAAAACTATGAATGTTAAGATGCTGTCCTTTGAAGAAAATCACTCATGGAGCTTGATTGATCTCTTACCAAATCAGTTAGACTATGAGGTTAAAAATGAGTTTCTTAAACTAGAAGACTCATAAGGACAAACTTGTACACACATTTAATGCATGCGTAGTAGAAGGAATTTACTCGTACTCAAGAAATTGACTATGATTAAATCTTTATACCTACAAACATTAAATGTATAAAGATGATTAATTGTCATACTTGTATTCATGTAAATGAAATATGACAATAGGATTTCAAAACACTTTTTGATTACTTTTGCGAGGACGATGAGTAATCAAAAGGGTTTATGAACCTATATAATCTTTATTAATGTATACAAGATATAAGAATCCAAGTGTGGATTAAATCGTGCATCTAGGAGCAGAGATCTTAAGTTAATTCTGAAATAATTCATTTGATTTTGATTAAATAAGATTACTCCTGAGAACTCAGAGAGTGCAAGTAGGATAAATGAATTTATTTTCTTAAATCCCATATGTTGTTAACATATAAGAAACAGTATTCCATCTAAGCTAGACTTTAATCCTTAGCCTGGAATGAAGTTTCTCTTAAGAAATTTAGAAAATAAAACATATAACCTTGTTGCATGTGTTTATTAGAATAAACATAAGCGGTTAATAATCTAAACACAATATGACATGTCATTGAGCGGAGTATCAATGATCAATTTTACATGATGAGATTGAATGCATGAATGGAAACCTTAAGTTTAACTAAAGGATTCATTATGTAAGTCGTATTATGTGTTGGATTATTTATATCATTTGCATGAATGCAAGATGAGTTGATACCAACAAATATCTAAGTGAAGGTCATTAGATAATTGTTAACGAACAACCTAATGGACCTGCAAAGGACCAAAGATTTGTTCAAACATTTACGGATATTTGAGGAGCTCTGTTATATTTTCATTCATTGATGCTTATATAACTAAGATGATGCTCAACTCTAGTCGTAGTAGGATGACATCATGAATGATGACACCTCTAACTAGAAGTGCTCGATTGAGAGCATTAATGCATTATACATTAAAAGAATAAGAATACTTTACGGTTTGGAAAACTGTTATCATGACTGTCTAAAGTAGGTGTTTTGGTAGCTTCAAACACACTATGGAATGTATTGTTGCAATACAAGTATTGTACTTGAATGCACACATACAAAAGGACAATCATAATTCAAAACATTTTTTGCATTTTGAAACAAGTATTCTCAAAGTTTACTCAGATGACTACTTGTTGTACAACAAAATTGATCGTGGTGGAAACATCGGATTCCGATCTGTATGTAGTCTTGTGCATATCTGGTTTTTAGTATTTGGATAATGGAACTGTAAGCAGTCGTATTATATAATGAATTGATATACCAGGATAATCGTCTTCATTTATACTACTGTGTTCAATATTTGCATGTTTAATCCATGAATAATTTATTTATTCTAAAATTGTCCATTGCCAGTTGACGATACGGGAGTATCATCAAATTAAGGCAAATGTGAGCATGTTGGTGATTTATTTGCCAAACTCATATGTTGTTCATTGTGATGAACATTGGACTGACCCAAACTACGAGTATTCACTGCATGGATCGGCGTCAATAATGAATCTCGCAAATGGTTATGTCTCTTATCCTCAGACTTGAGATGCAAGTAGGTCTTGCATGTGTGGAATTTCATTCTTTGATATGGTTAAATGTTGTCCTGAATAAGGTAGTTATAAAAACCATTTTCAGGAGTGATTTGAAACACATGAATGACACGTGCAGTCAAAACTGGATTTGTTCCTCCACATGTCATGGAGTTAGATACTATTGGGCCCCTCGATGAATTGAACAGATGTTTGTATGGCCGTACCCAAATGAGATTAAGATGAATCTTAATTCACTTGGTAATGTTGTTCAATATCTAGATCGAGAAACATAATAGTTGAACAAATAGAATGACTTTGATCCATATCTAGTGTTCAACATAGTACCTGTAACAAAATGATGGATGATATATAAACCATTTAAATGAGACGTTTAAGAAACTACCCTCACATATTTCTAGGGGCATTGGCGTGTTGCTAGACGCTAACCTTTGCTAGTATAATTACTTGATTATTATGACGTCGCAAGTGGGAGTTGTTAGAGTATGCTCGTGTCATAATAAATAATTATATGGCTAGACATATGTGAGCCTATAGGGTCACACACTTATACACAAAGACACCATTATATATATTGTATTTATCGTATTTACACTATATATACGACTACGTAACTCGGGATCAATAACGGGCTACTAATAACTAAGCTAGTACTTAGTTTATTGGATTGGACCAACAAATGGGAAAGCCCATTTAGGGCCCCCATGGCAAGCCTAGGTGAGAAAGGAACAAGGGAGAAGCTCAAGGTTGCTAAGTGTAACTTTTGTAATGATAAGTGCTAATTGATTTGGTCATATCTTATGAAAAATTAAAATTAACAACTTACCAACTTTCTCTCCCTCTCCCTCTACCCTAAAGCCACGAAATAACACACACCCATATTAGGGTTTGGTGTTTTTGATCTCATCTAACATTATTCTAGTGTAGTTCAAGGCTAGATCGCGTGTTACGGGGTCAAGACTAGCATCGGGTGGTGATCTATGACATGTAGTGTGTTTCCATCATAGAGGTGATCTATTTTGGTCACTTAGTTTCATATGTGGTTCATGGTGTTGGTGATGGTCTCCATACGATTCTACCGATCACGCTACAAAGGTATAACATGTTGTTTATTATTTGATTGATCATATGGCAATATCGATCCGTTGTTGGTGATGTTTTTCCGCTGCGTTTATATGTTTCTTTTATGATTATATATTCAACATCACCTATAGCTTGTGTCCCAAGCCCAACCCGTGCCTTTGTAACAGCCGACATAGGACTCCTTGTTAGAGTTGGTTTTCCCTCCCCTCATCTCTATAAAAGGAGGTGAGGGGGGGGGGGGGGGGACGAGTTATATATGTATTCTTTATTTTACTAATCAAACATTCGATTAGGGTTTACTTACTTGTGCAAAGCTTTTCCTGTCGACATCTTATCTTCACGGTCGAGTTATTCGTGCTAGTGACCAGGGGTTGTAGGTTATCGAATCCTACAAGTGGTATCAAGAGCTTTGGTTCGCGAAGGTTTCTGGTTACTTGGTCAATCGATTGAAGGATTTTTGTTGTTCATTCTTCTTGTAGGAACAGGAGGTAATTTCTGTTTGGGCTACAAGGTTCTTGACAACAAATTACTTGGCGTTCGGGTTCGTGAACGACAAGGGTGCAACAAGGATATCGACATTAAAAGGGTTTCTTCTTGAGGTTTTCGAAGTTGTGGAGGTTATAAAAGATTGGTTTTTTGGATATGGTTTTGAAGGCGTACAAAGGAAGAAGAAGCACCAGACCTTGTTTTCTTTTTCTTTTCATGTGAGAAAAAGTCAACAAGGGAATCCAATATCTTTTATATAAATACAAAAAAAAAAAAAAAAAAAAAAAAAAATCAATTTGTTTTTATTATTTAGAAAACAAAAGGATTAAATAATTTGAAGGGGATTGCACACGGGACTTTATTAGTTTGTGATTGTGGGGTTTTTCATAAGATTTAACAAATTAATAAAGGGATTAAAGAATGACGGGAGCCAAGTTTGAGATCGAGAAATTCGATGGAACTGGTGATTTCGGATTATGGAGAGTCAAGATGCGTGCTTTATTAATCCAACATGGATGTGAAGCAGCTCTGGAGGTTTTACCCGCGGATATGGATGCTACAGCGAAAGCTGAGCTAAACAAGAAAGCTCATAGTGCCATGATTTTGTTTTTAGGTAACAAGGTTCTGAGAGAAGTTACCGGGGAGACGACTGCAGTGGGGGTTTGGACCAAGCTCGAGACTTTATACATGACAAAGTCCTTGGCCAACAAGTTGTACCTGAAGAAGAAGTTGTACACATTCTACATGCAGGCTGGATGCACGATTTCCGAGCATATACATGAGTTCAACAAAATCGTTCTTGATTTAGCAAATATTGAGGTAAAATTCGAGGATGAAGATCTTGCTTTATTATTACTCACTTCTTTACCAGCATCATACGAACAATTTGTGGATACCTTGCTTTATGGACGGGAAGCTTTAACTTTGGAGGATGTGATGGCCACACTGAATTCAAAGGAAATCAAAGAAAGATCTAAGGCGTAGGGGGATGATGGTGAAGGGTTATACGTGAGGGGAAGAACTGATCGCAGGAATTCGCATCACTCTAGGGGAAAGTCAAGATCAAAGTCTCGAGGTGGAAGACTCAAGTGCTTTATTTGCCAATCTGGGGAGCACTTGAAGAGAAACTGTCCAAAGAATAATTGCAAGAAGTCAAATGGTTTCGTCAAGAAAGAAGATCAGCCAAGCTCCAGTGGTTCGATTTATGATGGTTCTGAGGTGATGATGGTTATGAGTGTAGAGGCTCTGCTAGATTAGATCATGGATTCAGGAGGTTCATACCACATGACACCCATGTTAGATATATTTTTTGATTTTCTGGAATGCGATGGGGGCAGGGTACTGTTGCGTGACAACAGGGAGTGCAAGATCAGAGGTATTGGCAAGGTCAGGTTACAACTGAAAGATGGGTCAAGTTTTGTATTAAACAATGTCAGGTATATTCCTTAATTGAAAAAAAACTTGATATCGCTGGGAACTCTTGAAAAATAAGGATATACCGTTAAATTGCAGTCGGGCAAAATCAAGGTGATTAATGGTTCCAGGGTTGTATTATCTGGAACCCGAAGGGATAATTGCGTATACTCTTTGGATGGCCATGCAGTGGCGGGTGAGCTTAATGCTAGTGTTGAAGAAAAAGATAGTCTTGCACAGGTTTGGCACAAAAGACTGGGACATATTAGTGAGGCGGGACTTCAGGTGCTAGAAAAGCAGGAGTTGTTTGGCAAGAAGAGTCTAGGTAAAATCGATTTTTGTGAGAATTGTGTTCTGGGAAAGTCACATCGAGTCAGTTTCGGTGTAGGAAGGCACACTACTCAGGGAGTGATAGATTATGTTCATTCAGACTTATGGGGTCCGTCTCAGGTGGAATCATTGGGAGGTAAGAGGTATTTCTTATCTATTGTTGATGATTATTCCAGGAGGGTATGGGTTTATATTCTCAGGTTCAAACACGAAGCATTTGGAAAGTTCAAAGAGTGGAAGTAGTTAGTAGAGAATCAGACTGGGAGGACGATTAAGAAGCTAAGGACAGATAATGGTCTTGAGTTCTGTAACCGGGAGTTTGAGCAGCTATGTACTGAGAGTGGAATTGCTAGACATTTGACAGTTGCCGGGACACCGCAGCAGAATGGGTTAGCAGAACGGATGAATAGAACTCTCATGGATAAGGTACGATGTTTATTAATTCAGTCTGGATTGCCCAAGACCTTCTAGGCGGAAGCGACATGTACAACCGCATATCTTATGAATAGGTCACCATCGACAGCGATTGAGAAAAAGACACCTATGGAGATGTGGTCGGGACATCCAAGTGATTATGGGATGTTGAGGATTTTCGGTTGTGTCGCATATTCACACGTTAAACAAGGTAAGCTCGAGCCGAGAGCGGTAAAATGCGTTCTTTTGGGGTATCCTGAAGGTGTGAAAGGGTACAAGCTATATAGGCTTGATAATGAATCACCTAAAATAGTCACTAGCAGGAACGTGGTCTTCAATGAAAGTGTCATGTACAAAGACACGTTGAAGGATTCTGCTGCAGGTACTGATAAGTCATTACAAGTTGAGGTGGAACTGCAAAGGTTAAATAATCATATGCTTGAGGAAGATCAGGCAGATGATCAAGAAGATAGCGATGATGAAGATGCAGGGGATCAGGATCATGATCAAACATCGGATCTCACAGATTATCAGTTGGTTCGGGATAGAGAGCCAAGGACAAGAATGAAACCTTTGAGGTTTCGGGATGAGAGTAATATGGCTGCTTACGCGTTTGCTGCAATAGAGGAAGAAGATACTCATGAACCATTGACATACCAAGAGGCAGTTACTTGTAAAGATAGTTCTAAGTGGAAAGCTGCTATGGATGAAGAGATGAATTCTCTAAAGAAGAATAAGACCTATGAGTTAGTAGATCATCCAGTTGGGCAAAAGCTGGTGAGCTGCAAATGGCTGTTCAAGATAAAAGAAGGGATTGAAGGTGTTCCAAAGCCTAGGCACAAGGCGAGGTTGGTGGCTCGTGGATTCACTCAAAGGGCAGGTATTGACTATAATGAAGTATTTCGCCGGTAGTTCGACACACATCTATTCGGGTTATACTTACATTGACTGCGTGTAGAGATTATGAGCTAGAGCAGCTTGATGTAAAGACGGCATTTTTACATGGAAATCTTGAAGAGGTAATCTACATGAGGCAGCCACCGGGTTATGAACAAGGTAACAAGGTATGTTTGTTAAAGAAATCCCTTTACGGTTTGAAGCAGTCACCTAGGCAATGGTATAAGAGGTTTGATGAGTACACGCTGAGCAACGGGTTTAAGCGTAGCGGTTACGACAGCTGCGTATATTATAGGAGTTATGCACCAGGTGAGTAAATCTATCTACTGTTATATGTAGACGATATGCTGATTGCTTGTAAAAGCAAGGCTGAGATTGGGTCTATCAAGTCTTTGCTTAAAAAGGAGTTCGACATGAAAGAGCTCGGGGAAGCAAAGAAGATTCTAGGTATGGAGATCATCAGGGATCAGAGTCGCAAGATTCTGAGGGTGTCACAATCAGGGTACGTTTCTAAGATTTTAAATAATTTTAGAATAGACAATGGGAAATCGGTTAAGATGCCATTGGGTGGGCACTTCAAGCTGTCGTTGAAGGATTGTCCGGTTTTTTTTTATTCAGACTACGCTAAGGATCCGGATAAAGGTAGGTCAATCACAGGTTACGCGTTTTTAGTACAGGGATGTTTTGTAAGCTGGAAGGCAACGCTACAACACGTGGTGGCTCTTTCAACTACAGAGGCGGAGTATATGGTCCTAACGGAGGCTGTGAAGGAAGCTATTTGGCTAAGGGGACTTTTGGAAGAGTTGGGCGTGGAGCTTAACACTGTTGCAGTTAATTGTGATAATCAGGGCGCGATTCACTTATCGCGGAATCATGCTTTTCATGAAAGGACTAAGCAAATCAATGTGCGTTATCACTTTATCAGAGATGTCTTGGAAGCAAAAATGGTTGAAGTTCTGAAAGTGGGTACTGAACACAATGCTGCGGATGCCTTGACGAAGGTGGTACCTGGACTTAAGTTTCAGCACTGCTTGAAGTTGCTGAGTTTCGGAGTAGGCTAATATAAAGCCTAAGGTGGAAATTGTTACAAGTTTAGTCTCTATATTAGCTTATTGTTAAGTCCACGGGTCCTAGTGTTAATGTTTAGTCGTCAAATAGGAATAGCTTAAAGGGTCGGTTTGGTTGGCTTGTGTCCCAAGCCCAACCCATGCCTTTGTAACAGCCGACATAGGACTCCTTGTTAGAGTCGGTTTTCCCTCCCCCTCATCTCTATAAAAGGAGGTGAGGGGGGACGAGTTATGTACGCATTCTTTCTTTTACTAATCAAACATTCGATTAGGGTTTACTTACTTGTGCAAAGCTTTTCCTGTCGACATCTTATCTTCACGGTCGAGTTATCCGTGCTAGTGACCAGGGGTTCCCCCTTTCTAAACATTCAAAATTCGACCTTTCTATTTACCGGTGACCTGCTAGTCCTACGTGGAGCCGGTTAGATTAATGACCGTTTCTTTTATTATTGCAACGTCAATCCTTAATACTAATGACCGTTTGTAATTAACTCAAATTTTGATTTTCTTAAAAAAAATCTCTTTTCTAATTACTTTTAAGATTTATACATGTTTTTATACGTGTTTTATTATGCACAACAACAACAACAACAACATACCCAATCCCGCAAAAGCGAGGTATGGGGGAGGTAGAAATGTAGACAGATCCTACCCCTACCCCAGGTAGAACCCGGGAGTAGAGAGACTGCTTCCAGGGAGACCTCCGGCACGTGCACATGTGCGAGTGAAAGATCACCGAAAGAGAAAGCACGGAACAAAGAGCAACAAAAAAGGCAAATAAAAGTCAAAAGGGAAAAGCCAAGCAAATCAAGTAGGTAGCAGGAAACCAACAAACAAGAGACCTAGGAAAAAAGACAAACAAAAAAAACAGGGCACCAAAACACAAAAGCAAAGAGCAAGACACACAAAGCGGCAAACAAAGCAAGGAAAAAAGAACCAAAAACAGACAAACCCAACAAGAAAAGCACAAAAACAAAGCAGGGAAACGCAAGGGGCTAAAACTAAGGCAAAGCAAAGGGAAAAGAAACGCCACAAGCCACCTACAGACCTAAAAGGGAAGAGCAAAGGGACCACTAAGCCTAAAGAGCCAAGGGCAAACTAAACCTAAAAGGCAAGGCAAAGGGGGCAAACGTAAAGGCAAGGCAAAGGGAAGCGCCACTAGCCTACAAAAACCTAAAAGGAAAGAGCTAAGGAACTCTAAACCTAAGGAGCAAAGGGCAAACTAAACCAAAAGGCAAAGGGCATGGCAACAAAAAGACGAGTAAGGACCCACGCAAAGACGCCCTCCTAAACACCCGCCCGAGACTACCTGCCAGATCTAATCCTAGCTCTCCACGCATTCCTATCTGAGATCATGTCCTCGGACAAGAGAAGCTCCTTCATGTCTAGCCTAAGTCTATCTTCCCACCTCAGCTTCGGTCTTCCCCTCCTCCTCAAACCGTCGACCATCAGCGCTTCAACTCTCCTTACCGGCGCTGTTTGTGCCCTCCTCCTGACATGACCGTACCACCTCAACCTCCCTTCTCGCATCTTCGAGATTATAGATTCAACATCAAGCGCTGCTCTGAAAACTCCGTTCGGGATCATGTCAAGCATGGTCTTACCACAAGTCCATCTTAGCATTCTCAGTTCTGCCACTTCCACTCTGTTAGCTTGAGCTTTTGTGATGGGCCAACATTCAGACCCGTACAAGATAGCTGGTCTGATCGCCACCTTATAAAATTTACCCTTAAGCTTGAAGGGGACTTTCTTATCACAGAGCACTCCTGACGATGCTCTCCATTTCGCCCAACCCGCTCTAATACGGTGGGTAACGTCGTCGTCAATCTTTCCTGATTTGTGAAACATCGAACCTAAATATCTAAAAGACTCCTTAGGTTGAAGAATCTGGTCACCGATACGAACTTCCTCCTCGTTGTGGCCGATCACGTTTCCACCGAAATCACATCTCATATATTCAGTCTTCTCTCTGCTAACCCTAAGACCATTGGCTTCTAAAGTCTCTCGCCAGTGCTCCAGTCTGTAGTTTAAACCTTCAGCCGATTCTGCAACCAACACAATATCGTCTGCGAATATCATGCTCCAAGGGATGCCCTCTTGGATCCCTCGGGATAACTCGTCGATAATCAAGGCGAAGAGGTAAGGGCTAATGGCAGATCCTTGGTGAAGACCAACTTCCACCGGAAAAAACTCAGTGCACCCCACTGTGCACCGTACGCGGGTCTTCGCCCCCTTGTACATATCTCTTATGACTTTTAAGTATCTCCTTGGTGTCCCTTTTTCTATAAGAGTCTTCCAAATCAACTCTCGTGGGACACTGTCGTATGCCTTTTCTAGGTCAAGGAAAGCCATATGTAAATCTCTCGTGGGACACGTGTTTTATTATGCGTATACACATATTTTTCTCATGTTTTTATATACACATTTTTATATACGTTTTAATACACAATTTTACTGTCCAAACATCAATTAAATACAGGCTCAATCATAAACCATTAAAAGGTCAAACAGAGAAACATTCAAACAAACAGATGATAGAAAGTGGTTCACCAATACAACCAAATTTTTAAAAAAAAAGTACAATGTCCTCACATCCATTATCTTACATCTTAACATTAAAACCCTAATATCTTACTTCCCGAAGTTTTTATCTATTTTTGACCGTTTTTATACGTTTTTGCCCGTTTTATATGTTTTCATCCGTTTTTAAGGTTTTCAAACATTGTTATACGTCGTCCTTTTTTATACGTTTACATTTATTTTTATGTTTTATCCGTTTTTATACGTTTTCGTCCATTTTTATACGTTTTCATCCGTTTTCGTCCGTTTTAAACGTTTTCTTATGGTTTTATACCTTTTTATACGTTTGTACGTTTTTATGTATTTTTATCTATTTTGTATGCTTTCTTACATTTTTATCCATTATTAACCATTATCCATTTTCATACAGATAAAAACGAATGAAAGAGTATAAAAACAGATGAAAACATATAAAAACGTATAAAATGAATGAAAATGTATAAAAACAGATAAAAATGTATGAAAGTGGATGTAAACGGATAAAAATGTAAGAAAAAAGGACGAAAACGTATAAGAAGGGTATGAAAACGTATAAACGGATAAAATGTATGAAAACGTAAGAGAAAATATGAAAACATATAAAAATCGACGAAAACGAACAAAACTCACAAAACCGTATGAAAACGGGCGAAAACATATAAAGACGTAAGAAAACGGATGAAAACTTATAAAAACATATGAAAACGTATAAAAACGGACGAAAACATAAAAAAACGGATGAAAACGTATAAAAACGTATAAAACAGATGAAAACATATAAAATTGTATACGTACATAAAAAGGACCAACTTTGCAAAATTTAAGTTATTTACAAACGGCCGTTAATATAAAAAACTAATGTTGAAAATGTTCTTTGGATAAGCAACCGGTTTAGTGAGAAGAGAAAAAGAAAATAAAAAAATAAAATAAAATAAAAGCTACACACAACCATAAAAAATGTTAAGTTAGATACATTTCCAAACGATTAGCCCTTAATTTAATTACCCATGTTGTAGTTTCCTATTGTGAGGCTTGTGATGAATAAGAACCAGATCACAACCCACATTTATGTATGGGTATTTTCAAATTTATGCCTAAAATTGAATTTTGTACCACAATTGAGTCAATAATTATATAACTTTCAATTTTGGTCATGTATAACCTGTGCTACTGTGCGACCGACTTAAAATTATGACATGTGTCCAATTTGATTTGATATTTTGTCTTTTAGTAAAAGTATTAAAAGACTAAAATACCCTTATCATATAAAACACATCCTTCTCCGTAAAATTCAACCAGATCCGGTTGGATCTTTCACATAACTCTCTCAAGATAAATATTAAGTGTCGCCGGAAAACTCAACCAGATCCGGTTGGATCTTTCATCATAAACATAGATCGTGGGCTGCTTTCTCCTCCTTCACATAACCCACTCAATATTTTATTTTCAGATTCCACCAATTTCCCCCACCAAGATAAATAAAAATTAAAAAGATAAATCTGGTAGGATCCCACAGATCCGGTTGGATTTTTCATTATAAATACAGATCCGGCGGCGGTTATGATGGTGATGGTGTTATAAGCACAGATCCGGTTATGATGGTGATGGTGTTATAAACGTACTGTTTACCGGAATATCCTTCTTAACGATGGCTTGGCATAGAGAGAAGATCAATCCATTTTTTCTTGGCATAGAGAGAAGATAATGCATTTAGCTTCATTTTGTCGAAGTGGAAGATAAGCAGGCCACGTGCGTTTCATTCTTTTGTCACCAATATTGCAAATATCTTTCATTTGATTTTTGTGGTCTTCATTTTGCAAATTTTCATCTTATTAGTTGTTGACTCACTCGATATAGCAAGTGAAAAATCATAGTACACGCTTTTTTTTTTTTTTTTTTTTTTTTTTTTTTTTTTTAAGTTGAAATGACATCTGGGTGGGAATATATTAATGGTCATGCTACTAAAAAAATATAGTAACAGATTTTTTTTTTTTTTTTTTTTTTTTAGCCGGAAAATATTAAGTCTCGCCAGAATCTGAAAATAAAATATTGAGTGTCGCCGGAATCTGGAAATAAAAAGGTTAGCCGGAAAAGATAGGTGGAAAATTAGGTCGCATAAAAGAGGGTAATATTGTCTTTTAATACTCTTAATAAAAGACAAAATATCAAATCAAAATGGACACGTGTCACAATTTTAAGTGGGTCGCACAGTAGCACAAGTCGCACATGACAAAAATTGAAAGTTGTATAATTCTTGACTCAATCGTGGTGCAAAATTCGATTTTAGGGATAAATTTGAAATTAGACAAAAGATCAATGCAGAACATATTTTATCTAAAGATCAAATCATTTGATCTCAACCACTCATCCAACTTCAATCTAATGGTTTAGATTAATTGTCATTTTAAAATAGATAATTAATGAAGGTCATATTTGTAATTACACACACTCAAAAATTAAACACCCCGTATGGGTTTCTCTTTCACTTTTTTCATTTCTTCATTTCAAAACCCATTTATTTCATTAATTTCTCACTCACCAACCTCTTTCCTCATTCCCCCAAATCAAACCCTAATAACTTTCTATCAAACTGAATGCAAAATCAACCAAATCGATTGTAAATAATAGACACACGACATGAAGTAACACTATCTCAAGTTGAATCGTTGCCTGAATCGTCTTCGTTTCAATTCGCTGATCAAAATGAGCATGATACAGGTAAATTATTTTTGAATTAAATTCGATTTATTGTTCATATTATTGATTAATTGCTATTTTGTATAACTTTGAAATATGTATATGTAACAAACTTAAGCTTTTAGGTACTATGAAATTAGGAAAGAAATGTGAGGATTGTATGTGAATCTGGTGTACTCTAGTTGTGTTGTGGTTTTGTTGAGTTGATTTGGCTATGGGATATGTTTTACTATTTATTTAAATCTGGTGAAGTATAGTTGTGTTGTTGATTAGTTGAGATGATTTGGAATTAGGAATTACGCGATGCGTTGTTGACTTATCGATGTAATAAGCTTAAGATTTAGGTGCTTCAGAGATCACAGAAATCAGTCACATAGTTTATAAATTTATAAACTAATTGGAGTTATGTTGTTTTATTATGCTGAATTTAATGTGAATTTGGTGATTGAGTTGATTTGGCTTTATGAATACCGTAACCGTTTGTAGTTATGCATACTTATGTAATAAACATAAGGTGTACTCCGAAAATAGAAAAAATATTGGATAGATTTCCATGTTATTGTGTTTAGTTTTATGTGAATGTGGTGAACTCTATTTATATTTAATTTAGCATTATGAATCACATCGCGGTTTATGAATTTATATATATGTTGTGATATTGTTGTGTTAGTTAGTCTCTAATCTGGTTGTTTAATCATCTTTTCATGTTTTTATTTGTTTGTATATGTTTTACTGAATGTGAAACATTTTTATTATATTTGAATTATGTTGTGATATGTTAGCTTTTGATCTTTTTATTAGTATAGAAGTTTAGTTTTCATCACCTACAACTTTTTTATTCTGTTTGTGATTTGCTCAGGTGGCTTCATCATTGGACTCTTCTTACTGTTACATACTACAAAATGGTTCTTATGTCTTTATGTGGATTGGAAATCTTACAACTCCTGAGGTCCAGGAACTTGTTGAGAGGCAACTGGATGTAATAAAGGTTTGAAAAGTATGATATATACTAGAAATATTTTAAGGATGTGTCTTAAAGCCTACAGTTCTCTATGGTCTTCATGTTATTTAGTTGTTATAAATGATATTTGCAGCCAAGTATGCAGTCCAAATTACAAAAGGAGTGTTCGGAATCTGAGGCGTTTTGGGAAATTTTGGGTAGGAAATCGGAATATCCAAGTCAGAAGATTGCAAAAGATGCTCAAAGTGATCCCCATTTGTTCACATGTACATTCATAAATGGTTAAAGCAACTACCTTTTGATAACCACCATTTTCTTCAATTCCTTTGTTACTTGCTAGTAATATACCTATACATTTTCGCTGCTTGTTACTGACACTTGTGCTGGTTCAGAAGATTTGAAGGTGTATATTACCTCATATGTGTTGATGTTACATACTTTTATTTCTTGCTATCTAATATGTATTATGTTGTTTTAATTGCAGGTGACCGAGATATACAACTTCAACCAGGATGAATTAATGACCGAAGAAGTGAAGATATATTCATCCTTGATTGTCACTGAAGCATTTTTGTTTGGGTAGTCCAGCGGGTTGATCAGAAACAAAAAGCACAAGCATTAGCTATTGGAAAAGTGTATGGCTTTACCTTTTACATTTATTATTTCGTGTTTCAGCTAGAAGTTGTTGGAACTCATACGCGGTTTTAGTCTAACGCTTAATCAATGGATTTACTGGTTCGATTTGTGCACTAGTCTCGTGTAGTTGGTACCTTGTAGAAGTTCACATGAGGTTTTTGACAAATCGCATGTGACTTAATCAGAATCACATGTGATTTTCGTAACCAGTCTTATGTGATTTTGAACAAATCACATGTGATTTGTTCTGAATCACGTGTGATTTTGTAGTATTACTTTAAGTAATCATTTAAAATTACATGTTACTAATTACATATTTGTATGTGACTAACTACAGGACTTGCTTAAAAAGTTGAAGAAAATCTTAAGTCGAAGGCTGAGTCTAACCCTATTGAGAGAAAAAAGGAAGATATTAGATTCCGACGAAGATTATGAAAGTCGTGAGAGTAAAAAGGTGTCAGAAATTCAAGAGGAAGATTTAGGTACTTTATGTGTTAGGATATTCAACTTGTGAGGACGTTATCACCGAATGCCATTGTATGATTAGGTTTTAGTTACTTTATGTACGTGTGAGTGATGATTATTGATTGATATTAATGTGTTGATCTTAGGTGATTCTGTTAAAAAATCATAAATGAAAAAAAAGGTTCGAGTCATAATCCTTTAGTGTTGCTTTGTTTGTTGTATTTTTTACGCATGTTGCTATGCAAATCACATGTAATTTACCTCAATCACATGCACTTTTACCAAAAATCACATGTGATTTTAGGACAAATCACATGTGATTTTACCTCAAATTATTTTTACTTTATGTACGCTTTACTGTTCTTTGTACAAAAAGTTGTTTGCTTTGCATCTTAAGTTACACAATCATCGAAGAGAGGATATTTTTGCTAAAGCAAAACCATGAATTTCATAGTTGAAATGCATGTTTTTTAAGGAAAATTACATGTGGTTTACACATAAGTCACATGTGATTTACACACGAATCACATGTGATTTGCATGCTTAATTTGATAACATATTTCTTACAAATTACATGTTTTTTTTTTGTTTTCTGTACATTTTATAAAAAAAATGTTGAGTACGCTTTTGTTTCTTACATTCAAACATAATACAAATACCATAGTTAGGCTTTCTTCAAGAAAATGACAATTCCATAAATTCAATAAACAATTCTTATAAAACATTGCAGAAATTTCAAAGAAAATGAAAAATAAATTCACATAAAAAGTTTTCAAGTATCCATCACTGTTATATTTCTCTTTGCCTTTTGATTAGCGGAAATTTATCTTGTATGTGTCTTAGTCTTCTATCCGCAATGTCCACGTTTATTTTTTTGGCTACACCCTTACTTGAAGTGCTCTTCCATTCATTCTATGTTGTCTTTTCACTCCACGTTTGTTGTCCTTTCTTCCGTTCATTCTATGTGATCCTGTACATGGAACACATGTGATTCTATATGGATCACATGTGATTCACATATGAATCACATGTGATTCTAATAAAAGAATCTCACATCAAATTAGTTCATACTATCAAGTAACATACCATTGTTTTTCTCACTGTTTCGCTATCCTCCGCTTGTTGTTTTCCAGTTTCACAATAAAGAGTTCTATAAGCAACCACATTTACATGTGATTTACATTTTTCTATAACAAAATAGAACAAAACACTATAAAACAGAATCACATGTGATTCAGTTTATAACAACAAATAGTAAATCACACGTGATTTACATTTTTCTAAAACAATACATAAAAAACAAAATCACATGTGATTTACTCCATTATAGATCAAAATATAATCACGTGTGATTCAGTTTATGACAACAAAGAGTAAATCACGTGTGATCAACAAAGCACGACGAATCGACGATGGTGGAACAACAGATCTAGAATAGAGCAAATGATTTTACCTGTAATTTCTTGTACATCATCTTCTACACCTGCAATTTTTGGTTCATCATTTTTTGTCCAATAACCTCTATTTCTTTCAAGTTTTGCTTAATTAATTGATTTTCAACCATTTTAAGATCAACGATGGACGGCGGATCAACAAAGCACGACGGATCAACGGTGGAAAAAAAACAGATCGGCCGTAGAACATGTCTGCGGCAGAACAACATGTCAAAACACAGGTCAAACAATAGATCGGTGGATGATAATCACATGTCAAATAATACATGTCGGCAGCGGAACAACATGTCGAAACATAGGTCGAACAACATGTCGGCGGCGGTAGAACAACATGTCGAAACACATATCTAAAATTTTCTTAGTTGCATTTCATTACCTCATCAGCCCAAAACATAATCACGTGTGATTTCATGTAGAATCACATGTGATTTCAATGAGAATCACATGTGATTTTCATTCATAATCACATGTGATTTTCATTCATAATCACATGTGATTTACTTATACTTGTTGGTTCAATAACATGTATTATGATAATTGCATGTTCAAATCACATGTGATTCGCGACACTTGTAGGTTCAAGTCTAAAACTCTAAACATGTGCATCAATCACTCCTTTATACATATAAACAGAGTCACATGAGATGTCCCCATATACTTCATGATAACACATTAATAAACATAACTATATGTTAATCACACTTGGTTAACCTTTAACAGGTTTAACACTTTGTTTTCATCATCTAACATATGATTTTTCAACAATATAAACATCTTTAAACTCATACCTCGAGACCTTCATTAAAAATCTGAACTCGTTCAACATTTGTAGAGTTTGTACTCTCGACAACAACTACATCAAGTATGAAACTGACAACAATAAGATGGGTGCTTACCTCTCATATGAATTACCTGTTACATAATCACGTGTGATTTTGCTTCAGAATCACATGTGATATTGCTTCAGAATCACATGTGATTTTTCATCAGAATCACAAGTGATTATCACAGACGCATTTCATCAAACACATGGTGTGCATCTGAATTATCAACAACTTCATCCATAACCTAAATTTCAGAATTCACCATACGATTTTCAGCATCCACAAATGCAACAACAACTAAATATGCTTCGTTTAACTAATAATCGTCCATTTTTTAACAACATACTACAATTTCAAATTCATGTTCTAACCCAAAATCTGTAAACCTATATCCATAAACATAGAAGGCTGAAGAAGATGATCACTCCATTTTGATTTGTACACTGATTTCTTCATATAAAAATCAATGACGGACAACGTATCGATGAAGGATGACACATCGGCGGCGGAACAACAGGTCAACGGCGGAACAACGACTGATCGACGGTAGATCGGGTATCGATTGACGGCGAGATTGAAGACGGTTATTGTGTGTGTGTGTAAATCGTGATTTTGTGTGTGTTTTTTTTGTACGGCGTGTGTGTTTTGCTGAGAGAGAAAATGTTGAAAGCCTGGTAAGAATGAAAGTAGGAGGGATATTGTGACTTTTGTATGAGACAATTTTGCCCTTATTGTATAATTGTGTGTTTTGATGTTAGCCTTTAGATCAAAATAAAATGGATGGCCAAGATGTGTTCTTTTGATCTTTAGAGATTGAGTGATCCGCAGGGATCTCACCTCTTTGAAATTATCCCTTTATGTATCATTAAACTAGTTTTAAATGGTAAATCAAGCAATCCTTTATTTATAAGTAGATGTCCAAATATTTGAAGTCTCGTCTATTGGTTTAGTTATTAGGGAAAAAAAACCTGATCATTGGTTAGTCTACATCCTATTTGTACTATTAGGGTATTCGCGTCTTGCAGCGGCAGATATCCCGAAATAAAATTTTTTGATAAATAATATATTTTAGTTTATTATGTTCTTTCTGACAATAAATTTACGGATATCAAGAATTTAGTATAGCCTGTGTCTGTTCGGGCTCGAACCCGTTGGCCTGTGCCTATTCGGGCTCGAGCCTGTTTGGTCCGTGCCCGTTCGGGCTCAAGCCCATTTGGCCCGTTGCCTGTTCGGGCTTGAATATTTGTATAATGTGTTTTATTATTTGTAATTGTGAAATTTAATGCAAGAATTGTGCTTAATTTGGTTGTATAATATGTTTGATAATTTGTATTTCTTATGTAAGGGATCTTTTAATAACCGTATTAATTGTATTTATTGATGAATTAAATCATTGACTACATTAAATAGCATTAATGTGATGTTTTATTATACATTATGCTTCTTGTCTTGTACGTCTGAAAATTATGTGCATTAAAGTGTTGTACATTACGTTTCTTTTCTTGTAAGTAGTAGTCATTATAGTCATTAACAACATTGACCACTTTAATAGCATTAATATTGTAAGTCTGAAAATTACATCATGCTTATTTTGTTGTAAATTTGAAAATTGGTTGCAGCTATTGTACATTGTGCTTAAATGATTGTAATTTTTGGTGAATGGGTTTTTTTAATAGCATTAATGTTGTTTGATAAAATTTTGGTATTAAAATGACAACACGCTTTATTTTGTTGTACAATATGCTTACTTTGTTGTAATTATGAAAATTTGGTGCATTAAAGTGTTTTAAATAATGATTAATTTCTTGTAAGTTTTAAAATTTTGAAAAAAAAAAGTTATTCATGCTTTATATGTATCATGTAGTATCTATCTATATCTATACTATCTAATATATGAAGGTTTTGCACAAGTCCTCTAAGCGCGGATCATTAAAAATTCGTTTAATGCGCTTATGTGTCTTTCCTTATATAACTACTATGTACAACACTTGATTGCACTCTTTTTTCTGAAACACCAATACAAAGTCAAAAGGTTATACACAGAAAAAAATGTTTGCTTCTCATATTTATTTATGTACAGTATTAATTTTGTAAAAAAACAAACGCTCCTCTTATTTTTGTAAAGTATTAAACCTGAACAATAAACCATAAATTCCTCTTATTTTCGTTTTCTTATCAAACCGATTTCTTGAACCAAAAAATCCTCTCCACGCTCATTAATTGTGTGAAGTAAAAACGCTCCTCATATTTTTGTAAAGTATTAAACCTTTTTAGAATCGTCACGATCCTCTCTAATCTTCAAGACGCGGTTTTCCAAAATATCACAGTTCTAAGATCCGTAAGTATTTGTTTTTCTTTGTGTTATACGATTACTTCTGATTTTATGATTGTTAATTTTAATTTTATGATTGTTTATGATTGTTAATTTTAATTTTATAATTTTTAGTGTATGCCTTTTCCAATATGATTAGTCATATGTTCTTAGGATTGATTAGTTATATGTATCATATTACTAATTCTTATAATAGTTTACATCCAAGTGAATCAATAAATCCTTTATGAGCGTGATTTAGAATTAGAATTATGTTTTGAAATACTTTTGATTAATCACCAAAAACATATAAATAATTGCCTTTTTAAAAGTTATCAAAAGTCAAATGCCAATTCTAAGAGTTTTCTGGCAAAATCGTTTTACCACAATCAAAATCATTAAAACATTCTAAATATATGTTATTGATTAGGGTTTGTACATATCTATATAATGTGTTTATGCTATTGCATTGTTTCACACACATTCTTATACCTCTATTAAAAAAAACCACGTCTGATAGCATGGCTACATATGTTTCAGGTTACCTCTAATGTGTTTATTCTATTCGATTGTTGCACACAGATTCTAAATTTATATAATATGTTTATGTAATTATAATGAATAACGACACTAATAGCATTGCTACATATGTTTCAGGTTATATCAATGATTTGTCCGCGGTTAAGGACAACATCAAACTCCGAGTGCGAATAGTAAGGAGTTGGATGCAGGACGTGTATGTAAAACAAGGGATAAAAAAATATGTAATTGGTTCTTATGGATGAACAAGTAAGCACAATATGTCCCTAATTCAGTGTTAATATTATAGGTCATTTACATTTATTTATTTGTTGGTGTTATCCACTTTATTGTAGAGCACTAAGATGCAGGCGACTGTGCGTATGGCTTTAGTGAATGGGTTTAAGCACAAACTCGAAGAGGGCAGTGCTGTCACACTTTCTCGCTACAGTCTTGGGGAGATTCAGCCAAAGTACCGCATGGTCAACAAACCACTCCGACTGAGTTTTTTGTCCAACACTATTATTGAACCATGTCCTGATTTTACCGGATCGGTTTATGGGTTTGATTTTAGAGGTTTCAAAACAATAACTGATCTGCAGCATGAAGAAGATGGGCAATTTGGTACGTAATTAGAGCTGTTTTTTTTAATATATGTATATACATACTCCATTATATGATGTGTTACTCAGTGGTTGTTTTATTTATTTCGTCCTTAGATGTTATTGGACATGTGGTTGCTTGTGATGATCTTGACAATTACGATAAAAATGGTAGATCAGGCAAGAAGAAGCCGTTGACCCTTGCTGATGCCGAGTGAGTGTCTTAAACCTTTTAAAATTGTCAACAGTCCCATTATGAATTCTATAATTGCATTTTCCTTATCTTTCTTATTGTTCCATTATGTTCAGAGGTAACGAACTCAGATGCACTTTGTGGGGAGTATATGCACAGCAGTTTCAGGATTTTGTTGATACTTGCACCAACCGTGGTAAAATCATGCTAATTCTTCAGTTGGGCATGATGAGGGTGTGGGACGGTATGTATAATTCGTTTATTTTCAAGTATAAAAAACTATTATATCTTAAATTTTACATATTATGCCACACCCGATTGCCCATGTTAATTTGATTCAATATTGTCGCTAACTAGGAAAAATGGGAATTCAAAATGGCTATAATGGGACGAGGCTGTTCCTTTTCAACGGTCAGGAAAACATAATGAAGGAAGAGTTTATGGATGTGGAATTCTATAGGCTAAGGTCTGCTAAACTTTACTTTTGTGTACCTTTCTTGAGATGCCATTCTGAGTTTATCTTCAATAGCTACTAATTTTGTATTTTTTTTGTTTTTTTTTTTTTTTTTTTTTTTTTTTTTTTTTTTTTTTTTTTCCAGGCTATTTGCCGACTAGGATCAGGCAAAAAGTGAGAATACGGCTTCCCGTATTTCAACTCACTCAAAACATTCAACTAGAGATGAATTCCTTAATAAGCTTCAGGTAAAAACTATTGTCGAACTGCTTGATGTTGATCAAGGTAAGGCAAGCGTAATTGTTGGGACAATAATTGCTATCCATGAGGAGGAAGGCTGGTGGTACCTCGGGTGCAGGAAGTGCAATAAAAAGGTGGTTAAAGAAAGTCAGTTTGTTGACCTCGAGACCGAAAGCAAAAACAAGTTTGGATACCAATCAACCAATGAATGGAGATGTACCAAATGCCATGTTATTGTTACCGGCATCAAAACAGAGTGAGTTTATACAGCTTTCATTTCAAATATTCTATTTATACCACAGTTGATACTGTATACTTTCATATTACTAATTTGTTGCATTTGTTTGTCGTGCTTAGATATCGTCTCCAGCTTAGGGTTCAGGATGAATCAGGGACAATATCTTTGTCCCTTTTTAATGATGAGGTGCAGGCAATGGTTGGTAGGTCTGCCTACCAGTTATGTGACAAGTATGGATGCAAGGTAATTTAAATGTTATAACATATTGGTATATATACTGTTAGTATTTTTGGTTAATATAATATGATTAACGTAAATTCATTATTTTGTTTCATGTAGAATTCTGAAGACCAGAATTTCCCGACAGAAATCACTAACTTGGTTGGCAAGAGGTATGCTTTTAAGGTTGCTATCGATGAGCTAAATGCCAAAAAGTTGTTGCTGGTCTTCACTGTCCTACGTCTTACGGATGATTCTGACATTCTCAACTCTATTGTCTCCACGGCAACTCCTGTTAAGGTAATTATGCTTTACGAGAAATACTAACAAACTTTATACAATGATTGGACAACCTATTTAAGTAATGAATTTGTCTTTTAAATAGGATACTGAGGCGACGAGTTGAGCCGTGCCTCAAGTGACTCCGTTGGTAGGCGCATTATATTTTCATTAGCAAGTCATCTTAGTGGTTAGCAACTCATGTTACAATATTAAATAAGTTGTACTTAATGTGTTTTGGTAACAGGACCTGGAATCTCAAACTGACGAGAATACTACCCCAGTTGAGAAACAGAATAGTGGAAAATGTGCATCCGATGTCGATCGTGAAAGTGATGGCTCGAGCATCAAAAGACAGCTCCTTGAAATCAAGCTGGAGAAAGCTGCTAAATGATGATTGAAAAATTCAAATAAGTAATTGCAACTATATTGCATTTACACAGATCTCTTCATTAATTTTTGATGCTCTATTTATGCATTTCTGAGACATGGTTGAACTTTTGTTGTGATTTGGGAGTCCAACTCACTTTAGACAATATATTTAGAATAATTTGGTATGATTTTAGATATTTTTGATTGTGTTTATCAATGGGGAGTCCTATTGATGGTTTATGAATTTTATATTTTTCGATGTTATACGTTATTCTTCTTGGTGCATCTCCTCAAGGTTATAATTCTCTTTATTTCATACGCAATGCATATTTCGTTTTTCCTTTTCATGTTACAGGTGTTGTGTGCCATCAACGGTCCTACGAAGAAGAGGCTTCTATTGAAGGAATGCATCTTTGCTATCACTGCTACATGAAAAGCTTATACTTTGAGTCAATAGTTATGTATGTATAGATGTTTGTTTAGCATCAATGATTAAAAGACAAATATTTGAACCTGTATTGAAATTTACTATTGTTTGTTTTTTATGTTTAAGTAATAATTTTTGTAACTACATTTTATTAATGTTCAATATTAAGAGAATTATTAGAGAATTATAACCTTGAAAAGCTTATACTTTGAGTAAATTGTTATTTTTGTATAGATGTTTGTTGAGCATCAATGATTAAAAGACAAAAATTTGAACCTGTATTGAGATTTACTATTGTTTGTTTGTTATGCTTAAGTAATAATTTTTGTAACTACATTTTATTAATGTTCTTATCTTCCTAATCTTTAATTTGTCTCTCAAACAACTTTAGAGTTACTTTAACAAAACTTTTAATAACAACAAATTATTATGAGGTACGTTTTTTGTGTTCGTGTTCCATGTTGAACAACTAAACTCATTGATAGACTTTGCCAAATATTACATCACCCAAAAAATATTGCCAGACACATTTACATTTTTCTAAACATTCACAAATAAAGGAAAATTCAAACAGTTATATAGTCATACTAAACAGGTTCCATTGCCTGCATATTATCCAAAGTTCACAAAGACCTTACTTCAAATACTTAGCGTTTGATCCGGAAAAGTCTCATAAATTTAATTTTTAACTTTTTATGAAACTTGGATTTATATTTCATGTAACGTATGAAACTTGGCATCATTTTAATGTAACATGTTTACATTTGTTGGCTTGCTTAGAATTACATTTTGTTTTTTATTTTAATTGACGTTTCAAGAATATTAAGGACTTGAAAGTTGTCGTTTATGATACACATGGTATTCAATGCAACATGTTTACGTTATCCTTTTTCTTATCGTCTCATTCCTTATTTCTCTAAAAAATTACCCGGTGTCAACGGGTCTCTAAGCTAGTAGATATATATATATATATATATATATATATATATATATATATATATATATATATATATATATATATATACACACGTATGCAAATCTAAAAACAAATTAATGATCACTTATTCTAGGCTTCTAGCAACAAGTTTTTAACCTTAATGGGTTCATAACTTGTTTTCAGACCAGGCCCAAATCGGGCTCTACAATTCTACATTATGCTTTAGTCTTTAGAACCGGAAGAAGCTAGGTGGAATAATCGAGAAGATCCATAACACTATAACTCCTGCTAAGCTGCCAATATGTTGATAAAAACATTCACGTCAATTACGTTCAAGGTATGTTTTGACACACATTAGAGTTGATCAATGCTGTGAAAAAACTGAATACTAGTTTAAATACACCACTAACAATAGTCCAAAAAGAGATTGGAGACATTGGTATTAAGCAAATTAAATATATGTTGAATGTGACATCAAATGTATGTACACACTCATATACTATTTGCCAACATTAAAGATCGATGAAGTTAAAAATCTTGAAGGTATTTATAAAAATGGTTAATTATTTCACTCTCATTGCGTTAGCAAGTGACTAAAAGAAGGTTCAATAGAATGGCCAGGGGCATGATTGTCCTTTTTAAAGCGATTGAAACAAGATCTCAAGAGCTTCGAAGGGTGCATCCGAGGAAGGCAAATGGTCTTTCTACCCTTGTTGGTACAAATAAAACCGTTCTTCAACTTGTGAGCAATCGCAGGGGCCAGACTCTTGAGAGGTGGTGCAGGACAGTTCGCTTGTGAAAGAACAATGATTTTGTTAACCATTTCTAGAACCTTACTCATCTTTGGCCTTGAATTCGGGTTTTTAGCCAAACACTTATTGGCTATTCTAGACAGCATATGTACTTCCTTTGGTGGGTAATTACCTTTGAGTCTTGTATCAGTGATCAGCTCAAACCTTTTTGAGTCAACGTGCGGTTTCACCCATTCTAGAAGCTTTTGTTCATTTTGAGGTCGATTCATATCCAACGGGGCTCTACCCGTGATGAGTTCATATAGGAACACCCCGTAACTCCATGCGTCACACATGGGTGTTAGACACCTCCCTCTGGAGCACTCTGGAGCCGCGTAACCTGTTGTTTCTACCATCTGATGATACAAATTACTTGTTTAAGAGCACAACTAAGGTTATATACAATTAATATCCAACGTATTGTAGAATACCTTGGTGAAGACATCCGTGAGGTCTTCTCCAAAGGATGTCCAAGCCAAATCAAAATACAAAATCTTTGCATTCCATTGATCGTCGAAAAATATGTTGGATGATTTGAAAACTTGGAAGATTATCTACCAGGTTAAATGATCTTGTAATTAAGATTGCACGTTTGTTAAATTGCTCCGACATTATACTAGTGCGTAAAAAACTTAAAAAAAAAGGAAAATAACACTAAATAGCAATATGGATTTCAATATGTTCCACATATGTCACTGAATTAATTGGCATGGCAATATTTTCACTATACTATATGAAACTATTTTCATTTTCTTCATTGTTCACTTTTTAAGATAGGGTAAAAATTATTGCCAATTGGCTGGAATCCTTTACAAAAAATATACAATCAATGAATCATATTTAAAGCATAAAATTGTAGATAATATATTCTATATATATAGTCAATGTAGAAAAATAGAGAGAGAGTATAGCTAGCTAGGTTTTTATTCTATGACATGACACCAGCTTTACCTAGAAATACCTTATGTTCATGTAGATGCGCCAAACCATGCGCAACGTCTAGAGCTAAGTTTAGTCCAGGGCCGGTCCTGAGTTTTTGGCTGCCCTGGGCGAAACGATCAAATGATGCCCGTATTATATGTCGCAAACACACTATTTTATAACGACATGGCTAGCCTCTATTAGATGTCGTATAGCTTATTATTGACTTTTAATAATTTGTTGTATTTATTTACAGTTTGATATAATATGTTTATATATAAGGTATTTATGTGACTAATATTGTTAGAATGTTAGGTGTTCCGGAGCCATAGGATTTGCGTTATAGGAAAAAGTACTATTACCACAATATTTTTCTCATATAATTAAGAACATAAGCATAACTTAACTCAAAAACACTTTCCCTCCTTCGACACCCCTGATCCACACTTAACATAACAATTACAACACACTCAAAAACTTATAAATGGGTTGGTTGGGACTATGCGACGCCCTACGGCACCAAGTCCGGTGTGGGCTTCGTGTTATTCGCTAGCGTTATAGGTTGGCGAGAGGGGTTATAACACCCCGTACCAAACCCTCTTAGACATTATAGGAAAGAAATACATATCACATAAAATTGGGAATTGATTTGCACACCAATTTTTTTGATTCATATACACTCATTAGTGCATTAGACAGTTGTACTGTATATACATCAAGCTTTACCTGCGTGTACATATTGGTGTGCAAATAAAAAAAGTGTGTGTGCAAATCACTCCCCCATAAAATATCATATCAATTTATCTTTCAATTAGCATAAAACTAGTTAATTATCAACATTTTGCAAAATCTTATTTACAGGATAAAAGAACTAAAAACTTGACTTATAAAAAGAATGAAATTACCGTAACGAGAAAAGTTGAAAAAAGTAAACAATCAAATAAGAAGTTAAAAAATGTTTCCACATAAATTTTGCAGATAAATCATTCCACGTAAAAAATGTTTCCACAGTAGGTAAATCCATATTCATAGCTACAACCACTCATCCACTCACATGATCTAAAGTTGTACTAAAACAAATATAAAATAGTATTCCTTCCATCTTTTATTTCAACACCACCTCTCTTACTTGGAATGCGTATTTCCGACATCTTAACAGTGTTCATCTCCGGCAAGTTTTCTTCTTTTAAAGTATAACTTACTTCTCCATTTATCTTTTCTTCTTTTTACCTATATTCTATTCGGCATCATTTTATCTTTATAACACCATCTAAATCACATAAAAACGATACACAACTTGATGCCCCCTGTTTATGTGATGCCTTGGGCCGTCGCCCGCGCCGCCCATAGCCAGGGCCGGCCCTGCGGGTCGTATTTTTTAAACTGAAATAAGGACTTAGTGGTATGAATTTAAAAAATTAAACAAAAAAAAAAAGAAGCAAACATATCCTTTATAATTTTATTAATATGGGCCTTCTATATATTGAAACCTCAAATGATGCCAAAAAAAAAAAAAAAAAAACATGTGAATGACTATATATTTATAAAGGGCGCTAGAAAATCGGGACCCTTAAATATTCGGAAGCCTAAAGCGATGACTTTAGTAGCTTTACCTTTTAGCCACCACCGCCCACAACGGAAGCACAATTATAGACAATGTAACAATTGAAAAACTAGTTATAGAAATTCAGATCAAGAAGACATAAGACGCTATAAACATTGTACTAAAAAGTCAGCTCATATAACCCGTAAAAATGCTAACTTGTCCAACCATTTTTTTTTCTTTCTTAACAAAGCTTTGAAATTGAGACCACTCTCTAAACGGCTATTCCGGCTGACGAGGGATTCCAAACAAGAAACAATATAAGAACATCATGCACAATGCCTATGGTTGGTTGGCTCAAATGTGAAACTCAGAGATGTAACGACTGTCTCCATGTCAACGTCATATTATTTCTCTTCTCACTACATTTACCCATTAGTAGTAATAAACATTTTTATTATTTACCTTATAGCTATACATCACTTAACCACACATGTACAACTACAAGAACTAATGTCGTACCTAAATAGAAAAGGCGTCGTCCCTAAGTAATTTAGGGACGAATTGTCGTCCCTATTTTGTCGTCACTAATGTTTTGTCAGTAAACAATTTAGGGGCGACATCCTCAATACATTTTGCGATGAATTTTGGGGCCCATTTTAATTCAGCACAAAAACTTACCAGAGCAACTTTGGGACGACAATGTCGTCCCTAATAATTTTCATTTTTTTTAATAAAATGAAAAGACTTTTAATAAATTATTTTGAATAATTTAAGACGAACAATACCGTCCTTAATAAATTTTCAATTTTAAATAAATTTAAGAGTTAACTACTTTTTGGTCCTTGTGGTTTGGTGGATATTTCATTTTTGGTTCATTTTTTTAAAAAGTTTTGGTTTTAGTCCAAAAGTGATACTTTTGTTCCACTTTCAGTCCAATTCCGTTAACTCCGTCAAATATAGTCATTGCCACCTAAATTTGATTATCAAGTGAGGGTAAATGGATCTTTCTATGTTAATTTCTATTGCCTTTTATTTATTTATTTATTTATTTTTTAATTTTTTTAATAAATTAATTTGAATAATTTAGGACGGACAATGCCGTCTTTAATAAATTTCCAACTTTAAAATTTTCAATTTTAAATAAAATTAAGAGTTAACTACTTTTTAGTCCTTGTGGTTTGGTGGGTATTTCATTTTTAGTTTATTTTTTTAAAAAGTTTTGGTTTTAGTCCAAAAGTGATACTTTTGTTCCACTTCCAGTCCAATTCCGTTACTCCGTCAAATATAGTCATTGCCACCTACATTTGATTATCAAGTAAGGGTAAATGGATCTTTCTATGTTAATTTCTATTGCTTTTTTTTTTTTATTATTATATATTTTATATTTTATTTAACTTAAAAACCCTCCCCATATTTAATACATAACACGAAACAATTTAACCCGAAATAAACACATACCAAGAACGTATCCCCTCAATGATGGTTAGGTGCAGAGAGTAATTCAATAGGAGTAATTCGTACTTCATGGACGTCATTCAACCCAGGAAGACATTTCTTTTGTTGTTCTAAACCGGTAAGTAATGAATCATTTATTTTTTGCACATTTTTAAAATTTGACGTTATTTTGCAATTGCTATTTGTTTAGGTATCAAATCATGGGTTTATTGATTGGTATAATCCACCTATGTGTGATGTGTCAACGTTCTATGGCATTGATTCCTAGGTTATTAAGATTGATTAATCAGTTACAAGGTGTTGTTGCTCAAAATCGTGTTGAAACAAGAAGGTTGAACATGTTGTTATTGTTTAGTTGGGTATTTTTCATTGTATTTTATCTGGTTAAATGATGTTAGGGATCAGTTAGTTGGGAAGTTATTGTAATGGCAGTCTTTTGACTTTTGAATGTAATGGTAGTGAATATGAAGTAAAGTTGTTGTAGTTGTGAAGTTAATGTAATAGCTGTGATTATCAATGATCAATGTGACCTTTTTTTGGTTGTTGAATTAATAGCAGTATGTTTGTATTGATTATGTTAGATTTTTAAACATATCAAGTAAATATAACAAAGGCTTACATTACATAGTTGACATACCAAAGTCAAACATGCAATATAACAAAGTCTTAAATATTAGCAGTGTGTGCTAACATGAAACAGACATAAAAAAGTGTTAAATACCAAATTCTTACATAGTTGACATACCAAAGTCAAACATACAAGTGAACACCAACATAACAAAGTCTTACATTATTTACACACCAAAGTCAAACATAATAAAGTCTTACATAACAAAGTTTGACAAACCAGAGTCAAATATAAAAAAGTTACCAACTTAGTGACACAAAACACAGAAGTCAGATATTGTTATGTCAGGAACATCAAGTTCATTCATGAACCATTTTACCTTTACCATTTGCAGTCTTTTTTCTTGGTGATTGCCTGGTTGCAGTACGCGTTTTTAAGCTTGGCCTTGCAGAATTCTTTCTGGGTGATTGCCTAATTGCACTTGAAGATGCTTGGGTTGGGTTGACTGTTGGCCCTCTTTAACCTTTGCAAGATCTGCTGTTATGACCTAATTTCCCACACTTTTTGCAAGTAATATGTTAGTGCGAACGTTACGACGTTTAATCTCTACAATGTGTTCATGTTTTAATGATGACAAACGGGTAACTTGTAATACATAACGTAAAGTGCACAAGTTACTCGTTCACACATCAACGTCTCTCGACATCACTTCAAGTATGAACAAACACTTTACCAACTTTGTTAAGTGGTAAAAGAAAATCCTTTTTGTCCTTAAAACTCACATTTTTATAAATGTGACAAAACATTTTTACAAAAATAAATTAGACACATTATTTTTGTATTTATAAAGAAATGTTTTAATAAGAAAAATAACTTTGAAATATGAATTTCAAAATGTCCAAACGGACTCATTTTCCGCCCAAATCAGATAAAATTTCAGCAGGTAACATTTCACCACAAAAGGACAAAAACTGTCGGGAAGGTCCCTTAAATAGGTGACGGTCCCTTATTGATAAGGGACCATCCAAGGTTTAAGGGACCGTCCGACGCTCCTCGTGTTGGCTATAAATACTGACCCATTTTCATCAGAAAAACTGATCCTCTTTGCACAAAAATTTCATGTTCTTTCCTTTTTCATCTTTGATCACTATAACTCGTTTGGTATGTGTTTATAAGTGATCCCGTCATCATCTACATCATGTGCAAGAGAAGAACACTCGAAGTCGTCAAGAATCGAAGTGTTGTTGAGTCCACACACCAACGTAACTAGTGTTATGATTTTCTTTTTCCTCTTCCTCATGGGTAAGAGAAGAGCTCTCGACTTAGATGAAGAATCGAGATGTTATAGGTGTCCACACACAAACGTAACAAGTGTTACAGTGATAGGTTCTATAAATATTGTCAATGTTTCCGACTTGTGTGTGAGTCGAGGATGGGGTTATTTGTGTGAACTTGGATGGTGATGTAGATCCAAGAAGTCTTGTAACTAGATTAGTTCATATAATTGTTGTATGGTGTGTGGTGTCCTAGTGTGTGGGTTAGGAGTTAGTTGAGTCGGTGTGTGAAGGCTTGGATCGGGTGATGATCCAAGTGTGTCTTGTGTGAAGGCTTGACTCGGGTGAAGATTCAAGTGAACGGGAGTGCTCTTTCGTGTGAAGGCTTGGATCGTGTGTCGATCTAAGTGGGACAAGAGTGCTTGTTCGTGTGGCCACGTGGGCCTTGGTATAGATTGGTTCTAGCTAGGATTAGGACTTGACATTCCGCTTAGTGTCGTTAAACTTGGTGTAAGCTTGTGTATGGTTTGTTCCGCCTAAAGGGAGCGTGTTGAATAGTGAAGTAACTCTCGAGTGTGGTACTCGGGGAGTGGAGTAGGACGAAGAGGTGCTTGTGCCGAACCACTATAAATCATCATGTCCGGTTTGCGTTTTCTCTTCCTTACCCTTTACTTTCTATACTTGCATTACATTTATGTTTGTGTGGCTTGGTGTGTATATGCTTGTGATATAAACTAGTTAACTTAGAAACCCAAAACACAAGAAAACTTAATCAGACGTAATAGACATGCCCACTGGTGGCGGTCCTTTATACAGGGACGGTCCCCAACATTTAAGGGACCATCAGAGTATATTAGGGGCCGTCCCCAGTGCTATCAGAATTAGCTTAAAAAAACGTTTAAACCTCGTGTCATGCTTATGTTATTGGAAATTTGATACGAAACATTTTAAGAGGAACGTATTCACCCCCTCTATGTTTCTACATAATAGTCTTCCTTTCTCTAATTAGCTTCCCCTTTTTCACCAAACCATCATATAACTCAGCTGCACTTTTCTTCCTTTTCCTTCTTGGTCTACCAACAGTAGGGTGATAATCTGGTGGTGTAAATGTGATTGGGCTTGGTAATTTCTCCCACATACTGGTCCCTTATATGGCATTCATGTAAGCTCCCACTTCTTACATGAGCGAGTCCTTTGATTCATGTTTACAATACACTGCTCTCCATAAGGACCAGATGCTTGATATAAATCTCCTCCATTCCATGTAACAGTGAATTGAGCATCCTCCTTTTTAGTGAGATTGAAAATCTTTGTGGCTTTACTCTTGATGATCAATTGCTGCACAATGACTATCCTTTTCATGAGATAGCTTCTAATGAATTCCAAGCAAGTGATGATGAGCTTATCCTGCCATCCAATAGTTGCCTATTGAGAACCTCACACATATTGTTCAAGAGAACATCACAATTAGGTCTTCCTGAAATGGAAATGTCATTGACAGTGCATTACTTAAGAATATCAAATGACATTAAATTGGTTCTGTAGGACCGTAGAACAACCTTATCACTTGTGAATCTAGCCTAGATCTAGAGAGAGAAAGTAAGTAGAGAGAGAGAGAGAGTGGGAACTCTAGTGTGTGAAAATAATGACCTTGTTAATACTAAATGAACCACTAAGAGAACCAACCTCTCAAATGAGGTTTACAAGAGTATTTATACTTGAAGTCTAGGGCATCATCTATCTTATACATTATTACACTAATGGCCCTTAGACTTTTACAAAACATGAATAATACACATAAACTTCATCATAATGATATTCTAAAGCAACCTATAACTATACGTTAATGACCGACACTTTTTATAAATAAAAATACGATTCTAACAGTCTCCCCCTAAGTGTTGGTCATTGAGGTTGCGCGACATCATCATCTTTGTCTTTAAACTCTATCATTCATAGCTCTTGACGTCTTTAAGAATCACTAGATGAATCATAGTTCCAGTTCATCATGCTTCATAGTTGTTGAAGTGATCCGATGATGTCATCTGCCTTTCGTCACTTCTGTGTTTGTGGTGGTTGTCTGCCATTCCAACATGCTCATACGTCTTAAGTCTTTGTGATACATGCATTTGTTGTTTTCGTTCTTTCACTTAGATCTTTGTCACTTTACTTTGTAGATTCTTCTTTTTGGCGTAGAATCTTTCTTTGACTGTTGCTATCCTTTGATCTTTGTGAGAACTTTCCTTTGACTTTGTGATGCATGTATGAGCATGTGGAATCTTTCGCCATGGAGATGATGTATAGCTGCAGGTAAACAGTTAGCAATAAACAACCGGTACTTATAGATAAGGAATTAGAGATCGTCAACAGCATAGTGTGAAGACTCCTTCTAACCCTTACCATGGCCGTTCCCATATCAGATACTCTCGAAAGAGCTTACGAGACCTACTAAGTAGCTCAATGACTGGGTGAGTCGCTGGGGATCACTCCACGACTGTAGACCGTTTGAAACCACAGTGAACACTAAGCGTAACCCATAAAGAATTACCGAAGTGACCTGCTGTTAGGGCTGCTTGATGTTGACCCTGGCAAGAATTTCCGTTCAATCATTGAGAAACTACATAAGTAAATTCTCTCATAAACGTTCTCGGCAGATTGCTAAGATCTGCGAAGGACTCTTAAGTTTACATCTGGCGTCCTTAATGATGAACAACCAGTGTAGAAATATCATGTGTTCCTATGAGATCTTTTGATGAATCTCGGGGCTCTAGACTCGATAAGTGCACATTTGGTTTCCTATGCGGAGATTAGGGAGAGGTCTCCTGCTTCAATATCAACCATCTCTAAGAGACAGGTCGATAGATTATGCCGGTTCCCCGTGAGAATGAAACAAGCTCTTTTAAGAGAACTTGAGTGGCTAGAAGGTTTAGTGCAGTGCGTCACTGGGTCCATGACGTCTTTATCTTCAATACCGGTGTCACCTTAGTAACAACCAGTAGCATATGAATTGAACCCGGTGTCTGCCCTAAGGTTGAACATATGGAGGGCTATTTCTTTTCACCCTTTTTCATAACTTTTCTTTTTAATTCTTCAATCCCTTCTTTCTCCTTTCTCATTTTCTCCTTTTTTCAATCATACCTAAGGACTTCTAATTCTAATCTGTTGGAATTGTCCTTGGGTAGATCCCTCCGGCTCTGGCGGATCATAGGACGGTTTTCCCTAACCTTAGTCACCTTATAACTCCATGAATCCTATAATTGCCATGAAACCTTTGATTGAAAATCTCTCAAAGTGTTTATGAATATAAACACATTTTTTGTTGACACTTTGAGAGTTTTTGTTTCTTTTGAAGGACTCCCCCTTCACATGTGCTCATGAATTTTTTAAGAAATTTGCACATGCGTGAGGAGTTTGCACTTTTCGAATCAGCATGAAATGTGAATGGAGAGAAGAAGATTCTATATAAGCATATCTTTGGTTTTTGTGACTAGAAAACTTAATGGTCAGATAATCACACATTCAAAACGCAATGCCAGATTGATGGTGTATATAACGAAATAATCATGTAAGTTGAATGACAAGAATAAGTTCTATAGGAGGATATGTTCGTTTAAAGAATTACGAAAGATGAGACATGAATAGTAGTACCTCAAAAGCGTTTGTCGTGGATGTGATCACCTCCGATGCTAGGCCCCTCTTCTCCCTTTCACGATTATGGTGGCTATTAGGATTTGAGAGAAAAAATAATAATAATAATAAATAAAATAAAAATCTGTAACATATGATGGAGAACTATGTTTATATACTTATGGAATCGGGCTCGTGACCTTTTGTTAAAAAGTCCCGTGGGCCCAAATGGAACCACGGCTCAACATATGAGCCCATGGCTCCACACATTAGGCTTGTTTCTCAATATATGTTCTATAATGTTTTATCCAGCCAACATTCATTATTTATAATCATATTATAAGCCTAGGTACAATATTAGAGAGAGTATCACAGTTGATTAAAATAAGTATTCCGTTTGTACTTGTTTATAAGTGGATGACCTAAACAACGCTTAAAGGATTCCGATTAAAACTAAGTAATATAGGCAGTTACATTTTTCATATGATCTCCTCTATAGTTAGACTAATAAATCGAACAAAGCTCTTTTTGTATTAGTGCTGCAAAGCGCAGGTATACAACTAGTAGGTTCGAAACGTAGGTAATGACACTAGTGTGTTGTGTCGATGCACACCAATACAAATACCCCTATGGCCCTATCATGCCTAGAATTCTATACTGATTATTGATTATTACTGCATCCTAGTAATATTGTATTGAATGCGATAGTGAATTGAAGCTAGATGAAGTATTATGTTGTAGAGTGATGAGAGACTAACTACTCAAACACATCCCAACCTCACATCCTTTTGATCCCATTGCTAGCACCTGGGTCTTGGCCACACAATCCCGATGATCGAAACGGCTAAATTGCTTGCACAGCAACAAAACGTGAAAGTCACTATTGTCATGACACTTGTAAACGCTATTCAATTTGGTCCCACCCTTTAACAACACATCAACTCAAGGCTCTCGGTTTCTTTTCTTGAACTCCCATTCCTAGGGGTCGAGAATGGGCTTCCAGAAGGATGTGAAAGCGCAGATGCTTTACCTGGTTTACAGTTGCTCCCAAACTTTTCAGTTGCTGTTGATGTGTTGGAACATCGACTGTAAGAATGCTTTGAGACTCTAAAGCCTCGACCAAGCTGTATTTTATTGGATAAATACATGCTAAGAAGTGCTGATACTATGGCCAAATATCAGATACTGAGAATCGTTTTCGATGGAATGAGCTGTTTTAAACAGTGCTGTACTCATCGTTATGAACGAGTGAGGGAAACGGAGTCAAAATCCTACGGAATGGTGATTAATAGTGTCGAGGAGTTAGAACAAGAATATGTAAAAGAATTTAAGAAGTTAAAAGAGGGTAGAGTTTGGTGCATAGGAACATTATCACTCTCCAGTAATAACTATTCGAGTACTTCTGTTGATGCTCAACGTTTATTAACATGGCTTGATCTTAAAGAACCAGGATCCGTGGTTTATGCTTGCTTTGGTAGTAGTAGTAGGTTATCCCCTCCCTAACTAATCGAGGTTTAGAAGCATCTGATCGCTCGTTGAAATGGGTGATTAGATCCAGTGAAAGAGCTCAAGAGGTTGAAAAATGGTTACTTGAAAGTAGGTTCGAGGATAGAGTTAAAGATACAGGACTTATAATAATAGATTGGGCACCACAAGTCCTAATTTTATCACACCCATTGGTTGGAGGGTCCTTAACACATTGTGGTTGGAGTGTACTAATCTTATATTCACGGGTAATCAAATTATTTTCGCTTATATTTGTAGCTAATCGTAACTTTACACGATTTTAGCAAGGGCTTGCTTAATATATGTGCTCCAATTATGTATAAAGTTTATGGTTATATATGTTTGTAGCGTATATTTAGGGTTCATGTATTTTAGGTCTAATTATTACTAGTATTTGTTATTGTAGTTATTTGTGATGTTTGTAGCTATGTAGTGTTCGCGATAGCAGATGCGTTTTGAAAGTGATTATCTGATGTGAAATTATAGTGATGTTACATATAGTGTTCGTATGTGTTTTTGCGGTTTAAAGTCATGGTAGTAACTTAATAAGAGAGATTCCTTTGTTTAACAAATAGTTAGATAATTAAAGTTAGTTTTGTTGTAGTTTATAATCCGAACACTAGAAGTTAAGTTTTTGTGACTTGAAAACATAATACAGTAATACTCAGATAATCACTTTCAAAACGCAATGCTAGATTGATGGTGTGTATAACAAAATAATCATGTAAGTTGCATAAAAGGAATAAGTTCTATTGGAAGATATGTGCTTTTAGCGTGTTTAAAAAGTTAAGAAGCCGAGACATGAATATTACCTCAAAAGCGTGTGTTGTGGACGTGATCACCTCGGATGATAGGCTCTTTCTATTGCGATTATGGTGGCTATTAGGGTTTGAGAGAAAATAATAAATATAAATTGGAGAATTATGTTTATATACTTGTGGAATCGGGCTCGTGGCCTTTTGTTGAAAAGGCCAGCAGGCCCGTATGGAACCACGACTTAACGTATGAACCCATGGCTCTACACATCAGGCTTATTTCTCAATATATGGTCTATAATGCTTTATCCAGCCAACATTCATTATTTATAATCATATCATAAGCCTACTTACAATATTAGAGAGAGTATTCATCAAATCACAATTGATTAAGTATTCCGTTACTACTTGTTTATAGGTGTATGACCTAAACAAAAGCAGTCTAATTAAAACTAAGAAATATAGGCGGTCACATTTTTCATATGAACTCCTCTGCAGATAGACTAAAAAATCAAACAAAGTTCTTTTTGTATTACTGCTGCAAAGCACGGGTATACTACTAACACTCTAACAGGCTCTTGAAATGTAGGTAATGACACTAGTGTGTTGTGTCGATGCACATAGTCTAATGAAATACCTCTATCATGACTAGTATACTACGTATACTGATTATTGATTAGTACTGCATCCTAGTAATATTGTGTTAAACTTCGATATGTTTGGATGCAAGTTACCACCCATATAAGAGGATGATTCAATGCAGTAGTGAATAAGTTTGGTGAAGTATTAACTATTAAGTAGTAGAATGACGAGAGAGCTAACTACCCAAAACATCCCATCATCGTGTTTTCTCTAGTAAAATCAGATGAAATCATGTAATTGGGCAAATTATTCATACAACTATGATGGTAAACTTTCTATATGTAATGTCCAACCATAGAAAAGAATTAGCATGAAATGTGAATGGAGAGAGGATTGTATATAAGCACATTTTCAGTTCTTACTGTGTATCCTCCTTCATGAAAGTATAAAGTAGATTAAGATTTTGACTTGTACGAAATATACAAGTTCTTAGCCCCTGTTATATGAATTTTTCCACTCCTGATATTGATAACCTTAGTGATGAACATGCAATCAGTTAATTATACATCTTTGTGGTTTAGTTATCATTCTCTCGTATTGTTGTATGCTAGGCTAGTCACCCAACTATCTAATGTAACACTTACCAATCTTCAAATTTGTTATCACTTCTGTTATTTATTAGCTGTCTTTTTTTGTGTCTACATGATCTTAGCTAGGCTTTGCTCAAGTTATATTTTCTCATGGTATCTAGGTTTAGGGTTATAGGTTTATGTAGCTAGCTATATCTAGGGTTCCTGGATGTTCACTTTGAAACAGCTGTATACAGAATAAGAATTATATGTTTCTGCCCCTGGATACGATCACACTGATCAACTTAACCACACATATTAGGTGTGTTATTGTGTGATTTCTTCTTTATTTTTTCGTGCATTTTGCCTAAATATATGTGTGCATGTATGTATATAAAGACCATTTGATTGATTTCATAAATAATTTGATAATCAAAGTCACTCACACCTGATCCTAAGTTTTATTCAAATGCTAGAAACCAAGTTTTGTGACTTTAAAACGTAGTAAACAGATATCCAGTTTCAAAACTCAAGGGCTGGTTTTTAAGCTTTATATATCTATATAATCATTTATAGCGGAATTGAGTAATGCAATAACTTCTATTGTGCAACCCGAAACCGAGGACCTTCGCTATAAGCATTTAAAAAAAAAAAAAAAAAAAAGACACAAAGGGAGACATGGAATACACCTTAAAAGTTAGCTGCTCTTTTCTTCTAGTGGTTATTAAGGTTTGAGAGTAAATATGTAACAAATGAGAGGAAAATAACATTTATATACTTGTAATATCGGGCTCACGGGCTTTTTCTCAAGTGTCCCGCGGCCCCATGTGATGGAACTCCACCGTAGCATATGAGCCTACAGATATGTTGGGCAATGATCAAGCTGTACAATTTTTCTCATTATTTGTTCTATAATGCTGTTTAGGTCAAGCCAACATTCATGTATGATTATCATATTATTCATCTAATTACAATATAGAGTATCTAGAAAATCACATTTGATAAAGTATTCATTCCAACTTGTTCTAGGTGTATGATCTTACAGGTTTTTGAAATGTTGGCTATTCTGTATCTTATATCTGATATTATGTTGAACTGTTCCAGCACATACTGTGACACTGCAACATGAACACTTCCTTCGCTGTAGTAATATTGTATTAAACTCCAATATGCTTAGATGTTAGTTATCGCTCCAAACAAGAGAATAATCGTTGGAACCTTTTTGATGCCCTTGCAATATAAAAGTTATGTTAAATGAAGTATTAAGTAGCAGAATGCTAAGATTGAATTAACTATATATAAACATAGCCCATGATCGTATTTTCACTAACGAAAATTAGATGGAATCACGAATGATCCATACAACTGTGATCTCACACATTTACTAATCATTTTTGGTTTTTTTTCCAATTGGCGTGCACCACTCTATGTTTACATGGTTTGTGGATTGGCTATCTTTAAGCATGGTGTATGACTACTTTTCTTTCGCCTCATCTATCCCAGTTTTCTGCTTGTCTTCTTTTTGTTAAAAAATTGATCTTTCATTTGCTGACCGAAAATCAAAGCCATCATCTGATCACTTGTTTATTGACCAAATGTTAGACTTTACTAAGAAAAAATAAGCACAATATGTGAATGGAAAGGAAATCAATTTTTAGAAGTGCATCTTCAGTTCTTACTGATCTGCTCCTGTATGAAATCCGGAATGATGACTTTTGATGATACAAGTTCTAAGCCCTTAATATCAATAATCTATACGAGAGCAAACACACTAAAATAAAGATAGGAAGGCACAAGCCTATGCAGTATACCAATCAAGTTTTCAGTGGAGTTGGCACATTCTTCAAGTTCTTTTTGTTTCATCACAAGAAAGGGGTTGCACATTCTTGCAGTAGTTCACATTTGCCTATGATATATACACCAGCAGCTACAGAATCAAGCTACGTTTTTAAGAATATAATAGTTTTTAAGAATATAATACTTTACACGTTTAGGCCAACTAGTCTGCAGGTTTTATGCAAAGCACACAAAATTTAAGCCTTTGAGTTCTTTTTTTGTTCTATACATCTAGGTATTCCGTCATAACTGAACGATTTTGATAGAGAACCGCAGAAAAGCTATTAGACTTGTGAAATATCTTGAGTCAACCTATTTGAGCCTGTAACTATTACCTAGTATTTAACATCAGCCTCACTTCCTTTTATAGATGATACCTTAGCATGTGCTCTTGGATGTCTATTTGCAAGGGGTGTTTGGGATTGCTTATTGATAATAGATTATGCATTTTGAAAACGGATAAACTAACGTGGTTATGAAACATAATGTTTGGATTTGATTATGGTGTTTGTCTGTTTGATATTGCAATAATCAGATAATTAGTGTTTTAGGTGTTTGGCTAATCTGATTTATTAAGTTAATAGGTAAAATTACCATAAAAGACATTTCTATATGTGATTGAATTTAAAAAAAAAAAAAACATAATACCGTATTATATAAAAGTAACATATAACAATATATAATCATAATATTTATTGAAAATACTTTTTTTTTTTTTTAATAAGGGCATATTCGTCATTTCTGGCATGTTTTTGGCCGGAATATGTATATGTCAAAGGTATATACTTACTTGGATGTCTTATAAAGTTGTGTCAGTACTTGTATGATACCCATTTCTCTTTGATCGCACATTAGGTGACTAGGCTAGTTGTGTGAATATACCATAATTGTATGCTTTTTGGTGTGTGGCAGTCGAGAAAACATTATCTTCTGTCAAAGTAAAATATGTAATCAAGAGTACATGATGAAGAAGACAAAGAACTTGCATTTAGCCATTTACAATTAGGTCGATATATGACATTCCTAAAAATAGTCAATATTACACATGTTAACCAAATCGGCTATGTGATACAAAATTGTGATAATAAAACATATTCTCGAATTTAACAAGCTACTTGTCTTTCATTTCTTAGATTCATCTGCAATTCACAAGAAAACTTGTCAACATCAACCTTGACTTTCTCCACATACCGGTGCTGCGGTGCACATAAGGAAAGAGTTGAAGAATACCAACTTTGACTTTCTCAACATTCTACTTGGTCAAAGAACAAAGCTTTTAATGTATTGATGCTTCAACACCAAAACGTAAACACCCATTCTTTCAATTCATTGATCGCATTAATGGCAAAATACTACGAGTCTTACCTTAGAAACATTCCCTTCATTTCCCACACCCTTTATAACCCAACAAGTATGCAATTAAAATACAAAAGCACTCTTCGTTATATCCCTTAGTCTCATCAATCTTTAAAGTTAATTTGAAAGCTATTAGCTCTACATAAGTGAGCTAAAGGCACCAACATGAAGTATATAGTAATTATCAAGATTCTTATTAAACCGATCCAACATTGCATGATGTTACCTCGAGATGTAGAGGAAGGACATTTTGCTGTTGTTGCCACCAAGTGTGAAAAACCTAAGAGGTTTGTCGTTGAGTTAAGATGCCTAAGTAATCCTAGTTTTCTGAGGCTGCTAAAGGAAGCCGGAGACGAATACGGGTTTAAATATGAAGGCGCAATTGCGGTACCTTGTAAACCTCATGAATTGCAGATGATTCTACAAGAAACAAAAGACATGTAGCTTGTTAAATTAATACATGTGAATTATTCATGCTTTTTTGTATCATATAGTTCTACATATTTCAGAATCTGTTATATTAATTCTTTTTAGGAATGTCATAGAGGGCCTAATTATAAATGCAACTTCTTTGTCTTCATCATGTACTCATGTCTCATGGTTACATATTCAAACTTAACAAAAGATCATGAAAAAACAATATCAAAGTGGGAGTGATATATTATCTTTTTAAACTACAAAAAAAGAGTTCCGCTTTGTCTTGCTACATAGATACAACAAAATGTTCATTCAGCGTCAATGTACGGTTTTGATTCTCTAAATGTGTGTAATATGATCCTATGGATGCTACAATGTTACATAAATACAAGTATACAACAAAATGTTCGTTCAGCATCAGTGTGGTTTTGATTATCTGAATTTGTCAGTCAAAAGATCCTTTGGTTTTGGTTCTTAAGTCAGGTTTCAAGCCACTTTCTGAAGAAAATGCCTTTCCACGATGATTAAAAATTATGAGGTTTGCATTGATTGGAAGAGTGACCATACTGAAATTAAAAAACCTAAATATTTCCTTATTTATGTGGTACATAATGTATTAATATATGGATACAAGTAGATATCAGAAACTACCACAACTCCACAAGGGAGATAACTTCTTGAAGCTGAATTTAGAGACAAATGATACTTTCAGTGGCTACATCCTCTTCCAAAAACAATTAATACTGAATAGTGAACACCAATGTTACGTTGAACACTATGAATGTAGTATTCACAGGAATTATGTTGGACATGTAGTGGATTAAGGTAGACCATCATAACATGCCAAACTGAAAAAACTGAACCTTGTTTTTATGTTATTATTTAAAAACATATATTGTATGTTGAGGCAACCTAATCGTCTTTCCTTTTTATAAAGACCCACCTAAGTATATGTGTGTAATTAATGGTGGATAATGGGAATTGGAAGTGGCCTATGGAGTGGGTTTCCAAACACCCTCGTGTTGTCAATATTCAAGTCCCAAACTTGATGGCCTCTGTCCCAGATAAGGTGGTGTGGAGGAATTTAGAAAACAAATGACTCCATTTTCAGTTAACACTGCTTGGAAAGATATTAGTATTGAGGCCGCAAAAGTTACAATGTTCTACTTTAGTGTGGTTTCTCAAAAACATTCCTAGATATTCTTTCTGTTTATGGATGGCATCATAAGGAAAATTGCTCACTCGGGATAGAAAAAACTTGGAACCCCGAATGCTTTATTAGTGCTCGAAAGAGATATGGATCAGAATGTAGAGAATGATGAATCGGATAAGATTTCTTATGGAATGGGCAGATATTCTTGCTGAAATGACCATGTTGCCCTGTGTAACTAGCATAAGGAGTGATCAGAGGATTGTGTTTGCGAATTGCAGTGTATTACATCTAGCAAGAAAGGAATTATAGGCAATCAAAAGATAAAAAAAGCTATAAGATGGTGTATACTCCTATTATTGATATTATTAAACTCAAGTTAATGAGATTAAAAACCATCTCCTGCAGGTTTTACAGGCTAGCAGAATTTGGAACTTGGATTTTTTAAGTTCTAATTGCCACATGAATTAACTCTATTTGATTATAGCATGGAAAGTTGGAGCAGACAGTTTGATGAATTACATGTGGCAGAAATATGGTTTTGGTGGCTGTCATCCTTAACTTGATTCTAGTGAGTCAAGTTGAGGATGGCAGTGTTATAAAATGTGCTTTATATGTTATTTGATTTGATGGTTATGTCTATTTCATTGTATGTCTTTGCAGCTTGTTTGTTATGGCTGTAAGAATCATGAATGTAAGGAAGTCAGTATGCGTATTTTTCTAATTGCGTTGCTTAGGCTTAGCAGGTAAGTGACATCTCCTTGAACACTGAATTGAAGTTGATGTTCCTGTGATTTATCATACATTCTCCTTTACATCAAAAAAGCATGTATCTAGTTTCATGAATCCAACTCTGGTCAAGGCACATCCAGGATGACAGAAATACCCTTTGTGAAATTTGAAAAGTTAAAATCTATTTGATGAGGCGACAACATGTTATTTGTAAAAGTTGTATTTTCAAAAAGTCAAGGGCATATCTATCATCAGCCTAGTTTTGGCTGTAATAGGCATAAATCAAAGATATGCATTTTTGGCTGTAATATGCATCAATCAATGATATACTTCTTTGTGGCTTATAAAATTATTTGTAAAAGTTGTATTTTCAAAAATTCAAGTGTAATGGTCACCAACTTCTCTACCGCTAGCTCAATGTAACATCATCTTTTCACTCCACCACCAACTTCACCACCCAAGCATACATCCTATTACACTTAGTCTGAGACATGATCTCTCCAAGTTTGATAACCATTTTACATTGATCAATACACTTAGTCTTAGACATGATCTCTCCAAGTTTGATAACCATTTTACATTGATCATATATCCTAATAATAATGACTAAGGCTAGTAGTGTGGATATACTAGAATCCTACGATTTTTTTAATGCTTCATCAGTCTAGTGCCACTAAAAAGGATGTTCTGTGAATCTGTGATCTTTTGTCGAAGTAGTATACGTATCTAAGACTGCATGATAAAGAAGACAAAGAACTAACATTTACACTTAGGTCGATATATGACACTCAGGGCCGGTCCTGAGTTTTCTGCTACCTTGGGCGAGACAATCGAAAGATGCCCCTGCTAAATGTTGTAAACACAAAGCTCCCACCATCCCAAAATAATTGTCCATCGACAAAAAACAGACAGCTTATGAAAAATATAATTATTAGCGATTTCTCTCTTACTTTTTGTGAAATAACAGTTTTACCTTTAACTAATTAATTATTGTTCTTTTAAAAGTTTGTATTAACAATATCAAGTAAGGGTAATATAGTAATCTCGACCAAATTTTTTCCTACTAGTTTTCATAGTAGACAATTAATTTAGGACAAGCTAAAATATAAATATTATAATAATATTAGGATGGATGGAGTATTTGTTTTTAGCGATTTGGCTTGCAAACAATACCCGCATATCAAGATACTAAAACTTACAAATATTATTTAAAATGTTTTATTTTATACATATATTTATTGAGGTTTAACATTGTGTTGTATTTACTTACAGTTTAATATAGTGACGTGTGTTTGGTAAAAGTGGCAGTGAGCTGTGAGTGAGTAGTAGCCATAGCTTACAGCTTTTTAAAGAAGCATTGAAAAAATAAGCATTCTTAAAAAATAGCAAAGCTCACCTTTCATTTGCTAAACAAACACTAAAAATCAAAAAGCTCATTGCTCTAAAAGCTCCGCACCAAACATAGAGCCTAATGTATTTATGTGACTAATATTGTTAGACGTCAAAAGAGAAAAAAAAAATACGTAAATTATTATATTAGCTTATTTTCAGTTAGCATTTAATCAGCTAGTTATCGACTATGTAAAACCACACGGAATAAAAGAACTAGAGTTAAACTCAATAGAAAATTAAGAGGTAAACTTAAAAAATGAAAACAATCTGGTTTCTCATAAGTCCGTAGTCCTTTGACATTTTTTTGACTCTTTTTTCTAATACATACAACTATTTACACATGTGCTAACCTGCGATATATGAATTAAAAATAAACTATTCTTTTAGGTGAACACCCTCTCTCTCTCCCTCCCTTAGTCTCATTTTTTCTCCGATCACGCTATATTTCTCCGGCAAGTTGATTTCTTCATTTATCTTTTCTTCTTCTTAAAAATTATACCAAACATCATTTTACGTTACAACACTATATATATCACATAAAAACGATTTACAACATTAAAAATTTGATGCCCCCTGTTTATATGATGCCCTCGGCCATCGCCCGCGCCGCCCATAGCCAAATCCGGGCCTGGTTTAGTCGCATGTTCCACAAAAGAGGTATTTGGGACCTCATAGACAAGTGGTATTCCACACTTTTGTTAGGCATATATTCATATACTAGAAGTCGTTGCAGTCCTCTTTCATCGGCTTCAGAACAGTAACCAACAAGTTTCACGAGGTTTGGATGCTCACCGATCCATACATAGTTCACCTCTGTTGCCCATTCTTTTTGCCCCTGTTACAACTTTAGAGACTATGAATGAAGTAGCAAGAGACAATAAATGGAATGTTCATCAGACATGGTAGTGCCTTTATAATGGCTTTTGTGTCGTCAAACGTTTGGTTTATTCGGGTTTTCGCAACAAGGGGTGTTCAAACGGTCGGGTTTCGGTTTAAAGAGGTTAAACGCTTTGGTTTCTTCTGATTTTGAGACAAAATATAACCGCCCAATACCCAAACCAAACTTGACCAAAACAATCCCAACCACCCAAATTAACCTTCGGTTAATCGGTTTGGGACCTGAAAAAATCCAATTAGTAAAGATTACAAAAAACCATGACATGTTAGAAAAAATTGTAGATACGAAAACCAGCTTCATTTTTTCTTATGAGAGATACCGGAGCATGACAAAATGTTTTATTTCTACAATAATGTGTCATCGCTGAACTAAAGATACTATAAATAAGGGTTTTTTGTTAACTACAAACAAAACCCTTTATCTTTTATATGTTACATAACAACAAACCGACAATAGCTGATAACAATTTGAGAAGTATCATATATTATGCACTTGGATACAGTAATAAAACAACAATAGTCGAGAACTTTAGTTCATTAACAAGTAATCAACTTTAGAGTTCGGTTTTTGGGTGGGGCCCGAACATGATTTTCAATACTCAAAACCAATCTGAGAACTGCTTTAAACTCTTGGTTATAACCGTTAACCAGTTCACCAACCAAGTAAACCACAACCAAATAACCAATATCAATATGGATCAGATGGTTTTCCGGGTTACCGCGATTAATGAACACCCCTAAGTCATCAAAACAAATAATATAGCGTCTGTTTTTTAGTCATCTTATTGTTTTAGCTAATTTTGGTCGATTTTAATTACTCCTATATAATTGCAATACTTATTGGTGATTTTGTTAAATAATGTTAGCTACCATAGTTTTGACCTTTTGGCTGACTAATCCACGAGGTTTAAAATTTTGAACTCAACGCCACACATACTCAAATAGGGTAAAGCCCTCCCTTTTCAAGGAGGCTGGCTTGTTATCGGTTTTGTAGACTTACATAATAAAACAAGCTAGAAGATTTTTAATCGATTATAAGTTTATAACTAAGGGGTTGCGTAACTATGTACCTAGTTTAAATTGTGATCTTATCAGGGGCGGATCTATGTACGAGCTACCTGTGGCACGTGTCATACATGGTTTTTGACGACGAAGTGTAATTTTTTGTATTTTTAATTTTTTGAAAGTGCTACACCTATTTTTGAGAAAAAAAATAAATGTTTTAAGTAGTGTTTTTGAAGAAGAGGTTTGTATATTTGGCTAGGATTGAGATCCTCTCAAGTTGTGATTAACATGACCCATCATATTGAGCTTTTTTTTAGAGGGAAAATACATGTGAGCCTATGATTTTTAATTGAAAGAAAAACCTTTATATCTATTTTACTTGTTTTTTATTAATCAACATGATAGGTCATGTTAAAACCAACTTGAGAGGATCTCGATCCGAAAGTTAACTTATATTACTTTTTAGTGTAGATACCTAGGGCATGGGCATAGTGGTTAGATGCTTTTATTTGTAGTTTTTCATTATATTTTCAGATCCTTTATTTACCTTATATTTTGTAAAAAAAAAATACCTACTTATAAAAATGTTGTAAACTTCTAATTTTATGTTGTATGATTTAAAATATTTTTACTATGTTTATATTACCCTCATAAGAGAACAAAAGCTAGTAAAAACTAGTTTTACCCTAATAAATGCATGGAACTAGAATTAAGAATTATTCACGAAGCGAAGCGAGCCGACATGCCAGACACAGTCCAAAATCCTGTATCTGCCATTGGATCTTATGTATGCACTTAGTTTCATTTTTGCTCCTTGATGAACAAAATGCGAGGAATCAAATATGAACACGAAAATGTTTCTAAAAACTATGTCTGCAGTAATAATGATTTTTAGCAAACCATGAGAACCTTTATATTATTTCAGGAAATTGAAACCATTTTCAAAATTATGTCCGCAGTTTAGCGATCTGATAAATAGATAAGCAGGTTCTATTTAGAATATATATGTCGAATGGTTAGGTAATCAGTTCGATCTATGTACAATGATCAGATAATCGTAATGAGTATGGTTGTAATGGAATGAGAAACACACCGTTACAAGTCTTTCGTTTAGACGTTTGACCACCAAATCAACGTTTATATGAAGATCCTCGAATACAGCCTTATAGATTGGGCCATATTCTCCTTCTGCTATCTTTAAAGACTCGTTAAAATTGTCAGTGGCTTCATTTAGCTCCCAGTATGTGAATCTTCTAAGATGAAGAATTTGGGGAGCAACATCTGGGAAATCTGTAAATGTAGAATAATAGGACTCATCTTGCAAATATGAAGATGTTGGACTATTATCAGGTGTGTGGTCGATCTCCATCTCCGCTGAAAGTAATTCAAAACATATAGTTTTGAAAACCATTGCTTTGAGAGAAAAAATGTAAACTGCTTTGTATTATAGTTGATGAAGAAACACACGAGGCTGCAAATTGCGAATCTTTAACTTTGTTGTTTTCGTGAATTGTTTGGTTCATCCTTTGTTGTTTTCGTGACTATTGTCCTATTAATTTGGTTCATCCTTTGTTTGGTTCATCCTTTGTTGTTTTCGTGAATATTATTCTGTTTGGTTCATCGTTGTAGTAATAAAACTAGGTAAAAAATGTCTAAGAGTTGACCGCATACTTCTTAAATCATGAGATACACCACCATAAAATCATTTTTTAGAAAATTGTATATTCAAAAATTGTTTGATTCTTAAACAGACAAAATTATAATATGATATGTTTATGCTGACAGATTATAAAGAATAACGGTCAAAATGGTCAATGCATACCATGATAAGTTATACAGCCGATCTATATATACAGCGGTGTAACCATCATGATGTCAGATTCTCAGTGCAAGACCAGTAAATGCATATGAAGATCAATATATGAAAAATGAATTAAGATGGCCAAACAATGCAGTTTGTGTTTGAGCCCGAAATGCACTGTAAACCCAACCGCGCATTTTGGGACCAATGTTCAGCTGAACAATTCACCAAACATGGGTTGTTTGATTTTTTTTATTTACCTCTCACCATGATCTTTGCACCAAGTATCAAAAGCAATTTCCTATAACTATGTGCATTGGTTGCTAGAGGCGAGATTGTTATTAACTAATTGCTACAATATATACCAATATTTCTTTTTGAAACAAGATTTGAAGAGCTTCCAAGGGCGCATATGAGGAAGGCAGGCAGACTCTCTGATTTGCGTATCGCCTATAAAGAGACTAACCAAACACACCATATCAATGCTACAGTATCAAGTTGTGAAGGCAAGCCCAAACAGAAGATATGCAGGACTTCACCAAACAAGATGTGTACATTGTTGTATAGTAGCTTAATCAAATTTAATGTAATGTAGTATAGAACTTAGCTTAGCACAGCTTATCAGTTAGCAGTTATAGTTAGTTGTTCTGTTTCAATGTAATCAAAGTAGCATAAATACTGCAGTACTGACACAATGTCATAATAATAATCATTTTCACCAAATTACTCTATCATTTCTTTATAGCCTACATATTTCAGAACCCCATGATTCAATTCATTTTTGGTTGTGCAAATTAAAACTTTCTTGATCTTGAAAGTAACAGCGTGAGCCAGACTCATAAATGGTGGGGCATGATTGGTTGCTTGTGATGGAACCGTAATGAGTTTGTTAACCATTTGTAGGACCTCACTCATCTCTGGCATTGACTTTGGGTTTTTGGTTAAGCACTTACTGGATATAAGTGACAACTTTTGTGCCAACTTAAGTGAGTAATTACCTTCGAGTCTTGGATCAACGGTTAGTTGGAACTTTTTCGAGCCCATAAAGGGTTTCACCCATTCTAGAATCTCATGCTTGTTAGGCCAGTTCTTATCCAAGGGAGGCCTCCATGTGATGAGTTCATACAGGAATACACCGTAGCTCCATACGTCAATCTTAGATGTGTTATGCCCTGTTGGGAAGTACTCTGAAGCCATGTAACATCCACTTTCTTCCATCTGATGACGTAATATTTGGGGATTCATAAACTTTAAAACAAAATCGTAATGGGAAAATATATGTTAGGATCAATATAGCCCACATTGGGTTTTCATTCTAAAACCAATTAGTATTTGGTAAAAGGCCGGATAGAGTGAATAACTCATCAAGCCGAAAAATAATTAAACACGGATACTTGATACTCACAAGAAACCCGGAAACCCGACAGGTATGGGTCGGTGTGGGTACAAATTTTAATAAATGATTAAGGGTTCGAATATACTAATATAGTGCCTGAACCCGACCCATTGCCATCTCTAATTATATGCAAGTATTGGAACCTTTCTTTTTATCTGATGTGTGGTAAGGTTTGCACTCGTTAAAGTCTCATTCAAAATCACGCAAAAATCCAATGTTTAGTAACTTACCGTGGTGGAGATATCCATGAGTTCATCTACGTATTCTGACCCAGTCAAACCAGCATACAAAAGCTTAGCATTGCATTGATCATCCAAAAAAATGTCAGAAGATTTGAAACCTTTTAAAATAATCTACAAAAAACCATAGTTAATGGTCACGTTTTCTTTTTTGGAGCGGCAAACATAACTATGTAAACGAGCCCAAAAGTAAATTACTTGCTTTTTATAGTTCAATGTTGCAGTGTTTTACAATACTAACCATTCGTTCATGAAGATGTGCCAAGCCACAAGCAATGTCTTTAGCCACATTCAGTCTTGTGGTCCAGGTAAGAGTGTGTCGGAACTCATAGACAAGTAGTATTCCAAGCTTTTATTAGGCATAAGTTCATAGACTAGAAGCCGTTGTATTCCTGTTTCATCGTCTTCTGCACAATAACTGACTAGTTTGACAAGGTTTGGATGCTCAACCACCCCAAGAACATTCATCTCCATCACCCATTCTTTGTGTCTCTGTTAGGACATAACCAAGGTTATCAACAGAGCTCATAAACAAAGGGGAACCTTTCTTGAGATAATTCAATATTTTGATTATCAAACATATAACAATGAAAGTACTTAAATCATTATAACTAATATTGGTGTAAATAAGCCAGATTGCAGTGTCTTAAAACGTTCTATAATTCTAAAGCATAATCAGAAAAATATAGTACACCCATGGCCTCTTCAAATTATCCCTTTTGTAAACGTGAAATTCAAATTAGCCAATTCTTAAGTGTTGAAAAACTAATCGGGATGATATAAATGTTCGAGTGACGAGTAAACTACAAAATCCGTTTGTGTGGTTTGCCCACTATGGCTGAAACCATCCCTATCACAAACTATTGGCAAGGATCATCCTTACGGCAAAAAGTCAAGCAAAAACCATCCTTTTCAGGGATGATTTAAGAAAAAGTCAAATGAAAAGTCAACCATAAATCATCCTTCTTGGGATGGTTTTCACTTAACTTTTTGCCTCCAGTTAAGAGATGATTCATGCAAATTGTTTGTGATAGAGATGATTTGGCCAAAGTGGCCAAACTAGTGGACCGGTTTACTCTAAATATTCCACTGGCAACATATTTGGCCTATTTTATCCATCATAACAGCACAATATCCTAAATATGAACACATAATTGTAATTTGGTGCAATTCTTAAAATCTTTTAACCTGATAACCTATTGATTTGTGAAGTGTTTGTTTTTCTATTTCATATATTATATTCTTTAAAAATAGGCTTAATCTTGCAAAAACATAATCGACTTGTGCACATTCTCGAATTCAGGTAATTCGACTTTATATTTGTGTGATTATATCGATTTACTTGAATCTTTTTAATAAAAAGGTCAGTTGACTTGATTTTTAACACAAAATTTGCATTTAAATCTTTGAAATTGTTCAAACACGTCGGATAGACCTATTTGTTACATTTTATAAGTTTACAGACTTGAATCACTTGATCATGTAAAAAAGAGATAAACTGCTTGCATACAAATGTAGTGAAATTTCCTAGCATTTTGTTGACATCTAACAACCAAATACATCGCCCCATAAATTAACATAAAAGAAAGAAAACACACCTTTACATGTCTTTCGTTTAGACGTTTGACCATCAATTCAAGGTCCTGAATCACTGCCTTATAAACTGATCCAAACTCGCCTTAATTCAACGATCATGGAAGATGGGCTAAAGTTACAAGTCGCTTCTTTCAGCTCCAGATACGTAAAAGCTTTAAGATGATTTGGCTCGACATAAGATGGGACTACAAAATCCACATGTGCAGAGTGATAAGATTCAGCTGAGCATGATTTTGTTTTCTGCTCAGTTTGAGAAGATGAAGATTTTCCGTGACGACTATATCGTCTGTTATCTACTTCTCTCGCTTCATAAATGAAGTCAATACATTTAAAGCTGAAAACCATTTGTTTAATGTTCAATCACTTACCAACAAGCTAGAATGAAGCCTCATGAGTACATACCGGAACTAAACAAATGAGGTCATAGCGAAAATTCAACACAAGTAAACGTTTAATTTATGTTTTAGAGCATGGTCCACCGTTTACTAAGATTGGAACACAATTTGATTATGATTGGAACCTTTACTATATGAATGTATTAAATGTACGTACATGTTTTCCGTTATTTTCAACTTTATTTAGTGTGTATTGGTTCACATTTTATTTAGGTTGTCTTCTTAGAGCAGTTTCATCAATAACGCAAGCTTTGCGTTAAGTCCTACGTGGACAATCTTTAACGTGCGTTAAACCCAGGTTATTGATGCGCCGGATCGCGTTAACGTGAAAGATTCACGCTGGGTGATATAGACATATAGTGTATGCGCAAAGTTAGTTATTCTTTGTTTGAGGTGTGTGTGAGTTATATATGGTGTGATTAGTGTAAGGGTCTATTAAGGCGGGGGAGTTGGGGTGAGAGTGGAGGTTGCGAAAGAGATGAGTGAAGATTGAGGTGGGGGAAGGTGGGAGGGTGATGGGTGGTCGTGGTGATGTGTAGATGCCGGTGAGTGGGTTATAGAGTGATTTAAGGTTTCTATGATCCGGCATCGTTGAGTTTGAGCTTAAAGATCAGTGACTAAGATGAATAGAAAGTAGTTCGATTACTTGAAAAAGAAAAGAATACAAGAACTTGTGATTTAGTGATTTATATTCAGTTGTTTAGGCCCTAATTGCTCATCACATGTGTGTACGATGTACGTGATATGTCTATAAACCATACACATGCAATATTATTTTATTTTTCTGTATTTTTTAAGATTTACAAAAGTTGTTATGTCGATAACCTTGATTTACTGTGCCAAACTTCATTTATGTACTACCTTTATTTTGAAGATCGGGATAATCTCCATTTACTTTATGTTGCTGCAAAATCAAGTATTCAAGTTAATCTGGCCAGTTAGTTTTCGCATTCAAAGTTTTTGGCTATAATTTCTAGAAAGTTACGTAAGCTTGTCATTTTAACTTCCATTTTCATTTTACAAGTAGAACAATAGAAATCTAGTTGCAAAGTACTATACTTCCATGGACCATTCTGTATCACATGATCATTTGAAGTATATCGGCGATTAAATTTTGAAAATTATTTACCTGGAGAATACTGATTAACAAGCTAGAGAAACAAGATTAAGATATTGAAGATAATAATAAACATGCAATGGATCCAATGAAAAAAAATGCATTTTGTCGCGTTATTAGACACAAATAACTGTTTGTATATATAATTTGTTTTCTGTTTAATAATCATCACTACTACTTAGAGCACTGGGTGCGGACAACGAAAGGGGGTTCGCCGTCCGAGCTGGCACCTCCAACGGCAAGCCGTTGCTCGCCGCCACACCGGAGGAGGCTCGCCGTTGGCTATTTCGCCGTGGCCACGGCGAAGCAATTCGTCTGACAAACTTGCAGGTTTACTTTTGGGTTTGTTTGTTTTATTTGTGCTAAAATGGGACATTAACCGTTTATAAATTGAGCTCACCATATATGTGTTTTGGGTTTGTTCGAACAAGAAGAAAGAAAGAAAAAGAAATATGGATGCTTTGTTTGTTCGAACAAGAAGAAAGAAAGAAAAAAAAATATGGTTATGGTTTTAGTGTGTGTTTGTGTGTGTTTTGGTTGGAGAAGAAAAAAAAAAGCATCAGTTTTTTGTTTTTTTTTTACACTGTTGAGTTTTTTTTTTTTTTTTTTTTTTTTTTTTTTTTTTTTTTTAAATTTTGATGAAATAAAATTAATGTGTTATGTTATTTTTAAGTATTTGTGAAAAAAATTTAATTTTTATTAATAAAATGAATAAAAAAAATAAGTGTGTAAGAGGTGGGGCCCGAATGGGGAAGTGGAGGTTTGTTGTTTGGTTAGGGGGGGTTTGTTGTGGTTTGTTGAAGTTGGGGTGTTTTGGTGATGTGGCATGGTGGGGCCCGAATGGGGAGCTTGTGGTTTGTTGCCACACCCAGTGCTCTTAGGGGTGTTCACGGTTCGGTTAATTAACCGAATAAACCGAAAACCGAACCGAACATATAACCGAACCGAACCGAATTAAAAATTCGGTTTTCGGTTTGGATATGGGTTTAGCTATTTGAACCGAAAACCGAATTTATATAAATATATATATTTTTTATATATTTATATTATTTTAAATATAAAAAATATCCATCAAAATTTTATACTAAAATAAAAAAACACTTTTTTATGCTTGAAATATTTTTTTTGCCAAAAATATATATAAATAGTGTAATTTAAGTAAAAAATTCGGTTTTCGGTTTTGACCCATAACCGAACCGAACTTCGGTTCGGTTCTCGGTTCGGTTCGGTTATAGATATTTTCGGTTCGGTTCGGTTTTCGGTAATGACCCAAAATTTTTTTTTAACCGAACAACCCGAACCGAATAAACCGATTAACCGATAACCGAACCGATGAACACCCCTACTACTACTTTACAAAACGAGAGGTGGTATAAAGGTATAGAGACCGGTTAGATGGGTAGTTTAAGTAACAAATCCCAAAACACCTTTGTAAG
>JARVZY010002655.1:0-24541 GCA_030686995.1 Artemisia argyi
TTAAGGTAAATATGTAATCCCCTCCTTTATATTGTACGCCTATTTGGCTTCTATGGATGAATATACACATTACAATACATACATACACATAAAGCCTTTACATAGAAGTACACACATACATGCATGTGCGTATATATAAAGAGAGGGAGAGATATATGTGTGCCTGTTTCATTTCCTTTAATTTTCCATAAGATCATGGGTGGTCAAAAGAGAAAGATAAGTGATGATATGAGTCTACTTGTTATGTGTTTGGTTCTGGCTTCCATATTTACCACCACACTTTCACTAACCAAAGAGCAAGAAAATGATCGAATTATTGCGTTGCCAGGGCAGCCTAAGGTGACATTTTCGCAATTCTCCGGCTACGTTACCGTCCACAAGAAACATGGTCGAGCACTTTTCTACTGGTTAACTGAAGCTGCAACTCACAATCCACAAGACAAACCCCTTGTTCTTTGGCTTAATGGAGGTAACTACTAATTAATTCCATGCCATGCAATAAATAATTTAGTTTCATTCAAAATTCTATGTTAATTATTTATTTGATCTTGTCTTTTCTCATTACAAAAATGTTGAAGTTATGGAATCCAATCAAACTCATTACATTTTAAATGAATTTTGATATAGACTGTATAGTATAGGCACAGTTTCGAGCTTTCGATATTCATCCCAAAAATATAGTTTAACATTGCTTTTATCTACATGATATTTGCTAATTTCTTTTAATCCGCAAAGTACCTTCAATTCTTTTTATGATTACATACTGATATATATAGAGTACAGTATAAATGAATAATTACATATATATCGTTCTTTAATCTGTATTAATTTTCAAACCAATTACTGTTCATTTCAAAAAAGAAAAAATAAATACTACGTAAAAAATTAACCTTTTACTTTTATATAAACTGAACTTGTACGTCTCGTGCTATGGAATAGTTATAAATTACAATTTTATCATATAAAATTATTGTTTTAGTCCCCTTGTAACGCGCGAACAATAAAAACCTTGTTAATGTTCAATTCAATTGTGTGACCTTTTAATTATTTTTTATAAAAAAGTGGGTATGAAACTAAATTATAAAGGATGAAATGATTTGATAATAATTCGTGTGGTTTGATTAGGTTGATGATTACTTAAGTTCCCAACCACATTTTTTGTCAATTATGTACCCTACTATCATGTGTATTAAATTTATCATATTCAATGCAATCTCCCCTATTTCTAGATGCATGTACAGATATATGTTTAATTATTGTCATATACTACCAAATAAGAGTTTATGAAGGATAATTGTCCTTCACTAAGCCACATCGATCTTATGTCGATTTTCATTTTCCACTATTGTCTAACTATTTTTATAATGTTCTGTTTCTCTCGTGACATCCATTACCCATTTTTCTTCACCATATCACCCACACACGTATCCTTTAACAAAAAAGAAAAATGCCAAAACTGCTTGTCATGCGCGACACAAGATTACCACGAATAATGCTCATTGCTCGCTGATCACCTATTATTTTGACAAATAACGACACATGGGTTGAAGACTCATAACTAGATAATGCGTGCTCGAATTTCAAAAGTAACTATATATATGTATATATTTTAAACTATCTAACTTTGTCACATTGCATAGATATTATTAGAAACTAGCAACGTGCTAGAAAATCACAACCTTTTAGTCGAGTACAATCAACTTTTGGATCAAATCGCCAAGATAACCAATTTGGCCTTTGCTCTCTTCCAAAAGTATGTCTTTTTTGGTGTATAATTAGTTTAACCCTTTAATTACTTTTAAGTTAAGCTACACAATACACAAGTTTAGATGATTTTTACATCACACATATATCACATATTCCTCCTTATAAAATGCACCATCAAAACTCTACAGTACATTATTACAGTGATACATACATTACCTTTAATTTATGACTGTAAATTCTTGGAATTAATTCTTATGAATTGAAGACTCATCACAATAAGTGTCTGCATGTGTGTGTGTGTCTTATCCAATCATCTTGTCAAAATTTAATAGTTGTAAATGGAAACACGTACACATTGTATCTGGTAGCTCGTTTTCAATTAATTATGCTTATAGGGGTGGTAGCTTCTCTGAGTTGGCCAAGAATATGAAATTTCAAGGACAGTTATGTCATAGCATTAAAGAAATAAGAGGGTGCAGTTTGTTATCTTTATTATTCTCAGACTAAACTATTATAACACTCAAAGGTCAAACTGAACCACTAGCCACAAGTGGTTAAGGTTTCAAACTTAGTACGTAGTACTTCATTAGGTTTACATTTGAGGGTGATCAGATGGAGGTACTCCATTTAAGCCTAGAGTAAAAAAACTAGTCTTAATAACCTGGACAAACAGGGAAAATATATCCTTATGCTACTGATATATACAAAAGTGACTGGTTAAAACAAATAAATCAAGAAAGTGCATTAATATAATTTATTGATGGGTAGGTAAATATGGAATAAATGATAGGAATTTAAGAATGTATTGTCAGTTAGAGAAAAGATTTTACCCAAACCGTGACATCATAGTTTACCAGAATGTTCATTCTAAACTATTTGAGTACATGCATTGGCATTATTTGGCATACTAATATACACTTTCTGACTTTTGTACATTCTTTTATTCGGGGTACATATGTACATGTATTACAGTTTATTAGGCGAAACCAGATTTTATAGCCCTAGGTAATTATGGTTGTGATACTTTGGTTAAATATTTTAAAATGTATGAAAGAACACATCAAAATATTTAGTGAAACTGAAAATGAAAACAACAATTTTTTAATCATGTATGGTTCCAGCTACATAATTCAAGCAACATATGACAACTTTTTTAAACATAAGTCAACTATTTTTTTAGTATATTAAACAAAAAATTGAAACTTAAAACTAATAAAATTAACACAAGAAGATTAAAGGGGTATTTTGCGCGCATGAACAATTTCATATCTCCCCTTATTAAATTTAGAAATTTCATGTATACCTAAACATGCTTTAAAAACATTGTACACTATGCATTCAATTATTATATTTTGGATATATATGAAATTAATCATAAAAATAGGGTGATATATGAAATTAATCCTTGCACATAACACACTAGTCATTTTTAACTTTTTAATTTTTAGAGAAATACATTTTCTCTGTATATATAGTTGATATTAAGATAGATATTTAATTTAGTAGAGTAGTTTTGGATTTTTATGTATGGATCAAATCTGGAAATATTGGAATGAGCCTACCAATAACATTGTAAAAATTCTTTTGTACTTCTAAAAATAATATAATGTGAGCATAATTAATATATTCACATGTATTAATACAGGACCAGGGTGCTCATCAATAGCATATGGTGCATCAGAAGAAATTGGACCATTCAGAATTAACAAAAATGGGGCGTCACTATATCTCAATAAATATTCATGGAATAAAGGTGACTAATATTTGCCTTACATTTTTCGAAATAACTAATGGGATTTCTGAATTGATATTAATTCTAGTTTGTATATGATTATACAGAGGCAAATTTTCTCTTTCTCGAATCACCGGCTGGTGTTGGTTTCTCGTATACCAACAAGAGCTCGGACCTTAGAGACACGGGGGACAAAAGAACCGGTAATTTGCATACTATTCGTGTTGAAATATCTATAGCGCCGATTATATACTACTTGAAATATTATGCAATCATATTTTAGAGCTTAAAGTCGAGGCAAAACAATACAAATGTAGTACATGATATAAATGCCGTTATTGTGTTTGGTAACGCAGCAAGGGATGCACTCATGTTCCTCAAAAAATGGATGTCAAGATTTCCACAATACAAATATAGGGATTTCTATATATCTGGAGAGAGTTATGCAGGTCTTTTATAACTTTTCCCAAAAATACCATTCTCCATTATAAATAGTCAAAATTAACATAAAACTTTTTGCAGGTCATTATGTTCCTCAATTAGCCAAGCAAATCCATGATTACAACAAGAATCACCCCAACCCTATCATAAATCTAAAAGGGTTCATTGTAAGTTACCTTCTGACCATATAGTCGAACAAGAACAATGCCAAAAATTGCATATCAACATATTAACTGCCAAGTGTACAAAATCTGAATGCAGGTTGGAAATGCAGTAACAGATAACAAATATGATAACATTGGGACAGTAGCGTATTGGTGGACTCATTCAATCATATCAGACAAAACTTATAAATCGATAATGGATTCTTGCACATTCACATCAGCAAAATACACCAAAAAATGCGATGATGCAATAAATTACGCATGGAGTAATGAATTTGGAGAAATTGATCAGTATAGTATATACACACCTTCTTGTAACAGATCATCGGGTAATTATACTTCTAAAAGACTTAAGAACAGTCTTGTGCGTAGAAGAACTTCGGGCTATGATCCTTGCATTGAAAGGAATGCAGAAAAGTATTATAACCGACCTGATGTGCAACATGCAATGCATGCAAATTACACTGGGATTTCGTATAAGTGGACTGCTTGCAGGTTGATTCTTTATATAACTTATGAGGCGCAGTGTTATGGATGCTAAAAATTTAGTCCTTGATGTTTTCATTACTTTTGCAGCGACGAACTTTTGGAAAATTGGAAGGATTCTGAGTTTTCGATGCTACCAACTTATAAAGAATTAATTGCTGCTGGTTATAGAATATGGGTGTTTAGGTAAAGTTTTTAAACCTTCATTCTTTAGTTAATTTTTTGAGATGACAATTTTGACCCATTTACTCAAATTAGCAAATGGGTCAAATCAAAAATCAAAAGGAACAGGCCAAATAAATTACCGGGTTGAAAGCCACCCAAAGTCTATCTATCATACAACTTCCTATCCCTTTATTTAAAATTATGATTATGAATGTAAATACATTGCTTTTGTAACCATAGTTAACACATTACCGCAAACATAGCTTTTCACAAAAAAGTGCTTTGGAGTCAACCAACCCAACATGTTTCCACTTAGTACTAAAGAGTAAAGACTGACCTGGTTTGACCATTAATTATAAGTGTTTTAATTGTATGATGTAATGCAGCGGCGACACAGATTCTGTTGTACCAGTTACCGCAACAAGGTTTTCACTTAGCCATCTTAATCTTACGGTTAAAACTCAGTGGTACCCATGGTACATAAATGGCCAGGTAATAAAATCTTGATCTTTAAAGTCTTATTTTCTTACCTAAGAGACAAAATACTGGATGATATCGGTGTTAATAACAGGTAGGAGGATGGAGTGAAGTGTATAATGGACTAACCTTTGCAACCGTGAGGGGAGCTGGTCATGAAGTCCCTTTGTTGCAACCTCAAAGAGGGTTTCTTCTATATCAATCGTTCTTGGCTGGCAAAAGCTTACCAAGATCATGAGTATCATACTAAAGATAAGGAATACGATCAGCCTACAATAAATTTGTGGGTTAGTAAGAATAGGTATGACTGATTCAGAAGAAATGTACATGGATATTGTTGCGGTGATAAGATTCAATGAATTCTTGGTTATTATGTTACATCATGAAGACAAATTTTCACAAGTTATAAAGTTAGAACTAGTTTTTATCGAAATTATCAGCAACTGCACTTATGTACAATCTTATCGTATAGCAAAAAATACATCTAATTAATCGTAATTTCCTACATAAATACTTATACAATATCTATGAAAGTCTCATCAAAATAAAGTAAAAACTGTTACCACAAATAAGTTAGAGCGTAAACATCTATCTCCTTCTCCATCCCACAATTCATTTCACTATTAAACAAGTCTTATTTTGGATGAACCTGTTTGGTTTAAACCACGGGTATTATAAAAAATTTTGTAAGCTATAAGGCTTCGTGAGCTCATATGTGTATCGTGTACGAGATACCATACACATGAATGGATATCCTCCAATTACGTATTGCCAAGGCCTATAACAAAATTAAATAACACAGCACATAGTAATGCTCATATTACACATAACAAAATAAGTGGACTGTATGCAGGTCTATCACTTTCATAAAACATCCAATAAACTGTGATAGATCTTTAAGAAGCAATATAGTCACCCTAGACCACAACAAGAATTCGCGTTTACGTGGATCTACATCAGCATTACTTATTAAGATATTAGCCAATAGGTCAATAAAGATCCTTCAGCAGATAAAGTTTATAGGCTTTGATCCTCAAACTTTATAAAGGATCTTCACTCTATGAAGCTTTTAAATCTATCATGAAACAACCACCTGACATCAACAATGAGGTTGATTACTAAAACTGAAATGTTTCCCAGTTTTTCCCAACTGGGTCAAATTAAAGCATTAACTAAGAGCTAACAATCCATATGTGCAAGTCGTGATTAATGGTCAAAATGTAAATTAATGGTCAAAATGTAACATGTAAAATGGATTTTTCACATGGTTCTCCAGACCAATATGATATCCTGCATATTGATGTGGTAATGTTTTCTGCTTTCTAATAATAAAATGAACGCTTTGCCGATCAAGAATAAACATCCAATATAATCAAACAAAGATGGTTTTCAGATTGCCAATCCAAGACATTGGCCTTTGAAGAGGATTAAAACACTGAAACTAATGAAATGATTTGAAAAGTTAGTCAACTTTTACACTTAAAAGCATGGAAATTATGAAAAAGAAAAATTCTTGCTCAAACAGAAAAAGTGAACTCCACTAACCAACAAACTTGCAAGTGTGTAAAACATGCCTTAAAAAATTACATATTTTTACTAACTTTGCTGTAGTGTGAGAAAAGAATCACATTTTAGTATATATATATATATATATATATATATATATATATATATATATATATATATATATATATATATATATATATATATATATATATATATATATATAGCATAAGCTTTTCCTTTATGCATATAACATAGAGAGATGGGTGGTGATGAAAGGAAAAAGATAAGTGAGCATATGATTCTAGTGGTTATGTGTTTGGTTATCACATCCTTATTCAGCAACACGGTTTCACTAACCAAAGAACAAGAAAAGGATCGAATCACGGAGTTGCCAGGGCAGCCACAGGTTAACTTTTCCCAGTTTTCTGGATACGTGACTGTTCACAAGAAACACGGGCGTGCACTGTTTTACTGGTTTACTGAAGCTGCAACTGGTAATCCACAACACAAGCCTCTTGTTCTTTGGCTCAATGGAGGTAACTAGTTACATGCCATGCATATAGTTCGCGCACTAGTAATCAACCTAGTCTATAAACTTGACGTCAATGAATTCAAAACTCCGTACTAAAAGTGCGATAATCTTTATATCTATTGTCATCTACTCATCTTAGATAGATAGTTCTCTGTTATTTTATCACGTTTGAAATTCTAAGTTATATTACATTGTGTAATCACTCTTCATATCTATAAATGTTTAATTTAAGATGCAAAATTTTTAAAACATCTCTAGTACGGCTATGTGTTGTAGAAAGCTTTATACTTTTTGAAAAGAAAGTAATTTGATAACAATTAGTGTGTTCTGACTAGGTTGATTACCAACCTTTATCACAATTACAAATTTTGTCAATTATTGACCCCGTAATCATGTGTATCAAGTTCACCACAATTAATGCATATTTTCCGCCATTTTCTAAAAGCATGTACATCTTACCTCATGAAAAGGCCAATGGAACACATGTATCCATCATACCAGGAAAAGCTAGCAGCCTGAACATTACAAATATACATCGCTATTTATTTTATTTTCAATTTTAAACCATGTATATGCATGTGTGTGTACATGTGTGTATGCATATATGATAAAGACCGGACGAAGAGAATATAGTTTACAATGTATTTGATGCATACTTATGAAATTGTATCTGTTTGATTACTCTTGATGATGGACTTCTGTGTTTTCTAGATTATGAACTTTAAGAAGATAAAAGAAAGAGGGTACAGTTTGTCTTTTTTTCATTTGAGAATATAATACTAGACAACTAGAAAAATCAAAAGACACTAAAGAACCAAAGAATGAGAATATATTATCAGAGCACTCATAAAGTTAACTAGACAGCATAAAGTATTTGTAGTATGTATGTACAAGGTGATTTTACACAAACAACATTAATCTGCAAACAACAAATATTACCTCCTTTTTTTTTTTTTTTTTTTTTTTTTTTTTTTTTTTTTGTGGTGGAAATGGGTGAATTATATTATCAATCATAGACTATGAACATACAATAGCAATCTGTATTTCAATGGACACTCCCATCAAACACATGAAAGCTAAAACTGAATACAACAACTGAATACTAAGCTTTACATGCTACTGAACTGAATCAATAAAGCAGTAACTGATCACCCATTCATCTAGTCTAGGACAAGACACTAGCACTTGGCAACCATGGAGAAAATTCATCTCTCAACTACATTTCCTTAATGCAAACACCCTACCTGTGTTTAAACTCCCAACCTTTTCTAGACTTTAATCTAGCTCATACACCACAAACTGTATATCATTATATCCTAGTTCTTATGTGAAGGTAAAGTTGTGAAAAGCAATTTTCATATATTCTTTTCTTTTACAATACATACTTACCAATAGATTAATTCATACATAAACATGTAGGGACGGGATGCTCATCAATAGCATATGGAGCATCAGAAGAAATAGGACCATTCAGAATTAACAAGACTGCCTCTTCCCTCTATCTCAACAAATATTCTTGGAATAAAGGTGGTATTTATATTATCGATATATTTTTCTTATAAGGAACGGGATCTTGAATTATTAGAAAACATAATTTACATGATAATACAGAGGCAAATATTCTCTTTCTCGAATCTCCGGTCGGCGTTGGCTTCTCGTACACAAATAAAAGCTCAGACACCAAAGACTTGGGTGACAAGAAGACAGGTAGATTTTGCTCGATATGAACTCGTTATTTACATGCATAAAGTTACGAATATGCATCATATAACATACATTATAAGTATTGGGTTTCATGACGCAGCCAGGGATGCATTAGTCTTCCTCAAAAGATGGATGTCGAGATTTCCACAATACAAATACAGAGATTTTTATCTATCTGGAGAGAGTTACGCAGGTCATGTTTCTATGTTTTAACGCAATAACTATCTATTTATAAGAGATAAAACAGCCAAGGTCACATCAAGGTACAAGTGATGCCTAAGAGCATCATCACCTTGGATTTGACCATTTTATCTACAGAAATAAGGTTTACCAAAAAAAAGCATTTCATTAAAATTCTATAAAAAGTTATTTATTTATATTCTTATAGGTCATTATGTTCCCCAATTAGCCCAGAAAATCCACAATTACAACAAGAATCAATCAAATCCCGTCATCAACCTAAAAGGTTTCATGGTAAGTTACCTTCATGACAGCATTCCCACGAAAGTGATGCCTAAAGATGCATCATCGACGAGTACATAACAAGCACTCAGAGTATTGGTTTATTAAACAGTGTACAAATACTGATGTAGGTTGGGAATCCAGTGACAGATTACAAGTATGATAACATCGGACAAATTGATTATTGGTGGAGTCATTCAATCATATCAGACACATCCTACAAATCAATTATGAGTTCTTGTGATTTCTCAACAGGAAAATACACCAAAAAATGCTATGATGCAATCTTTGATGCATATTCTTATGAGTTTGGAGATATTGATGAGTACAGTATTTACGCACCTTCTTGTAAAAAGGGATCCCGCAATAGTACATCAAGCAAATTCGAGAACACTCTTCTGCGTAGACGTGTTTCAGGCTATGATCCGTGCATTGAAAGTTACGCGGAAAAGTATTTTAACCAGCCTGAGGTACAACATGCTATGCACGCAAATGACACAGGGATTTCGTATAAGTGGACTGCGTGCAGGTTGATTCTCTCTACATGAAACATGCATTTAAATGTGGTGAATATTTTAAAATTTTAGTGCTTGACTGTATACGCAGACTTGAAGTTTTATTCAACTGGCATGATTCTGACTTTTCGATGCTGCCAACTTACAAGAAATTGATCGCAGCCGGTTATCGAATATGGATATTTAGGTAAATCATTGCAGCATAAATACTTGTCATGTATTAATTAATGACATCAAATACTAAAGATATTGTATGTTATAATATATATAGTGGTGACACAGATGCAAATTTACCAGTTACTGCCACAAGGTATTCACTGAGCCATCTCAATCTCACGGTTAAGACTCGGTGGTATCCGTGGTACTCAAATGGTCAGGTACGTACTAAAATTCAGCCGCTAAAATCTTGATCAAAAAGTATATTTTCTTTTATTAAACACGACGACACGTGTGTGATGTTGGTGTCAATAACAGGTAGGAGGATGGACTGAAGTGTATGATGGACTAACCTTTGCCACGGTCAGGGGAGCTGGTCATGAAGTCCCTTTGTTGCAACCTGAAAGAGCTTTACTTCTATTCCAATCATTCTTGGCTGGCAAAAACCTACCACGATCATGAGTATTGCCATGAATGTTAAGGCGATATGATCAACCTACACAGAAATTTGTGGGTTAGTAAGGATAGCCATGTATGATTCATTTGAATTTTATGTAGACATTGTTGTATTGAAAAGATTACTATAATTTTTCGACTATGATACATTCTGCAAAACGAGTTTCATGTGTGATGTATAAACATGGAACTCACGTAAGATATAGCGTCCCTCAAACAATCAATTATAAGAAAATAGTTTTAATAGGGAAATTTAATGATCCCTCACTCAATTGCTTCATAAATGCACTTTTTGATTTTCCATGCTCCAAAATCAAAAATATCAGGACTATCATTTCTCTTTTATATCGTGCATTGGGAACTTGAAACTGACAAGATCTTTCTCACAAATCTGTCATTATAGTCTCGAACGATGTCACACGATATGAAAATGATACGTATGAAGCATAATCGATAATAGTAAGATACCAATCAATGCAGTGCGATAGGTACTACGACAGCTTTATTGCAAATGTCACGTCATTTTGAGAGGCCCGATAGTTGATACCATTTGTGATAGCAAATTTCCCTATAAATACACTTATTGTGTTTGGCTTTTTATTTTTTCATATAAATATTCTCTATGTACATCGGCCAAATAATAACGCCAATTTCTATACAAATTTGCTATGGTCTATTATGGTCTCAAACTAGACCTTCATCACTTTACACCTGGTTGGACTTGTATCTAACTCGACACCTCGAGGTCTTCATCACTTTACACTGTGAGGCCTCGGGGTGTTCATTCTAACCATTTTTCACGGGTGAAGTGGACACGACCATTGTTTAATATGGTCGTAACCACCATCTCTTATCCCATGAAGAAAATTAGGCTTTATGACATGGATCTACATGCACGCTCACGTTCCTTGATGTGGTTTAGGAATATTAAGGTTTTGTTCCCCATATACATTCTGGAACAATAGGGCTTCTTTTGTTACACAAGGTTATGTAAGCTCTTATAAGCTAACAGGCACTATAAGCCCAAGTGAATAGAAACGGGTTTATGAGGGAATATATGATCTTATAAGTAGTCAAATTACTTAAATGCCCTTGAAAATATAATGGATTAACACGTTAAAGCTTGAAACATATATGAATTTGATTTGATGTATTTTTAAGTGATTTACAATAATAAGCTCCAGCTCCATCTAATTCACCAAACATCTTTATTAAAAACATACTCAAGCTTCCGGCTTATAATTTAAGCTCCAGCCCCGCCCCAGTCCCAGTTCCAACTCTGTTCGCCAAACATACCCATATTGGGTTGTGTTTGGCATGAGGCTTTTTGGGGCTTTTAAGGGCTTGAGCTTATAAAATAAGTTAGCTTATTAATAAGTTTTGTTTGTCACACAAGCTTTTGTAAGCCACAAGCCTTCATAACCCCAACAAGGTACATGAATACATGATATTAAATTGTTGGGCAAATGACAAAAAAAATTATCAAACTTGACACTTTTTGTGATTTTGTGTAGTCAACTATTTTCTTTCTTATTGTGTGTACTATACTTTTTAATTTCGATTATTGTGTGTATTTTGTGACCATCTTACCCTTAATTTTTTCAAATTTTGAAAGGTAAAATGGTCATTTTAAATTATAGAATAGTCACAAAATACATAAAATGATCAAAATTCGAAAGTTTAATATACACAATAAGAAAAAAAAAATAAAAAAATTGGCTACACATAATCAGAAGAAAAAAAATGTCAAGTTTGATGCATTTTTTTTGTCATTTGCCCTAACTTGTTCAATGACTCTTGTAGTCATAAAATTGTTCACACTTGTGAAATCGGTTCTTGGAGCTCTTGATACGTATTTCTTTTCATCCTTTGTAGCGCCGAAATGTGTTCTTAAATATCTTGAGAAGTTAAGACGTAATTTTTTTAGGAGGCTCGATTGATTCAAACAAACTAGCCTGGGTTGCTTGGAAAAAGGTATGTTCTTCAAAGAGTCATGGGGGACTTGCACTGGTACAAAAATGGCCTTTCGTCACACATGGTCAATTTCAAACGGTCACACTGTAACATATTTACGTGACTAAATGTATGAAAATAAAATAAACAGCCACACTCGATCCGACTTGTGTGACCATTTCGGAAGATATATGTCACACATTTGTGTATTTATGTGACTAGAGGGTAGCTGGTAAATATTTTTCGATCATTTAGTCACGTTTAATTTGAGACGTGTGACCGATGCAAATCAGCTTTAAGCATTAGTCACACTACAGATATACATATGTGACAAATATATGTCACACAATTGAAGAGTGTGACGAAAATAGATATATGGTCACATGAAGTAATTGTGTATGTGACTAAATTATATAGTCAAGTTTGTCACACATTATTTAAACGTGACTGCTATTCTTTGCTGAATATTTAGCCACATAGCGTTTGAAATATGTGACAACTGAAAAGTAAGTTTGAAGCGTTAGTCACGATATGCATTTAATAGTGACAAATATATATGTCACACACTTGACAAGTGTGACCAAATGTCATATATGGTCACACTAAACCATAGAAACATGATTAAGTGTAACGAAAATTCGATACATATAGTCACGTAAGTTAATATGTGTGTCTAAAGTTTAGTGTGTGTTTGCTTGCCAAATCCTAATGTGTATAGTCACACTTAATTGAATCACGATCATGTGACTATATGCTTTACAAAAAAACATAAAAAAAAAAATTAATAATAATAATAAATAAATAAATAGTCACATTGTAACTATAGCCTTAACAATAGTCACACCATATCAGAAATGTGTATCTAAATGATGTTTATGGCCACTTTATAAGGGTATTATATGTGTCCAATACATTCAAAATAGTCACATTGTGAAATATTCATGTGACTATTATTTATAGCAAAATGTGAAGTCAATTATCATTAACATTGATATATATTAGTTACATTGAGTTTTTGGCTCTTTCATACATTTTGAATATCTCATCATCTAAGTATCGCTTTAATTGAACAAGCTTCCAACCCTTCATATTGTTTAGATAGTACTCATAGTACTTCCTCTTTTGCTTAACTGTTGGACGACTGAGCACTTTTCTCTTCTTTCTTTGATTGAGATAAAATTTCTTCCTCTCAGCTTCATAATTCCTCTTCCATTCATCTTTTTGTTCTTGAGTGTACTCTTGCATTTCTTCTTTTATTTGTTTCATCAGTGCAATATCAGCATCATCTTTAATCCTTTCTTCATCCCAAGAATCCAAGAGTGCTTTTGTTTTGGCCTCAACTTCAGTGTGTTTCCTTCTTTGTTCAAGTACCATCTGATTCTCCTCTGCAAACAAAGCAGCCAATTTTCTTGCAGTAGCTCCATCTACTTCAAGTTGCTTGGGTTTGGGCCAGTGACAAAAGGAAGATCCTTTAAAGGATCATGCTTAGGCTCTTCAACCATAATACCTTTGCCTTTGCCCTTATAACTTGGCTCTTGTACACTCTTCTTGATTTGTTGAGTTGGTTCTCTAATCACCAGACCTTTGACAGGTACTCTTGGTTGTTGTGGTGGTGGTTGTGATTGTTTTGTTGGTAGTGGTGATTGTGGCACTGCTTGTTTAAATCGTGTCTTCAATAGAATCATTGCTTCGGCCAAAGTGTCATCATCATCACTAGAAATAGGAACATTTTCCTCAGCAGTAGTATCCTCCTTGGCCATTTCTGCACTTACACCAGCAGTAGAATCTCCCATGCCTTTGATTACTGCTTCCATAACAACCTCATTACCTTGATTATCAGCAACCATATACTCATCATCATTCTCAGCAGAATCCACATCCATATCCACACCAATGTCATCACCAGCAGCAGCACTATCAAAATTTTCCATAGCTTCCCCTGAATCCTTGGTTTCATTCCTCCCCTATTTGAGATCATCCTTCCCCAAACTTATGCTTTCAGATGAAATAATCCTTTGTCTTGTGCCCACTTTTTTCAGTCTTTTGAATGACCTGGTTTTTGACCCCTTCTGACCTCCCAATTGCTTAATCCTCAGCTTCAAACCTGTAATTACATCCCCCTGAGTATCTGTGATTTTTTTTTAGGCCAAGAAACTCTTCTTTAAGTTTGGTATATTTAACCATCAATTCTTTAACAAGTTTCATCTCTTCCTCACCACTTTTATCCTCATCACTTGCATTGTCCCCCTTGGTTTCTTGGCACCTGCGGTTTCCTTCACCTGAATCAGTTCCATTGGAACTTGATTATTATAAGTTCTTGAACCTTCATGACATTGTGTTTTTGCGTGCGTATCAAAAGTATACAAAGTAGACGTGAGTGGAATTCACGAATCAACCTTTAGGAAAAGGAAGACTTGCGAAAACTCGTGAATACAATATATATATGTGATACCGGGCAAGTGATTACCCGGGTCGTGTCCCAACGAGGTGTGAATGGGCAATATCGTGAGATTCGTGATTAAAATGCTTGTAAGAAATGGTATTGATTATTTGGTATTGTTGAATTACGATAAATTGCAAATAACGTACGAACAATTAAATAAACGTAACTAAAACATGAATACAAACAAGTAATGAAAACTAGAACTTTAAAACTACTTAAAATCCTACGGGAGTGATAATAGGAAACTAGGGAAAACCTAAAACGTAATCTAATTTAAAAACGCGAAATTTAATTAAAAATAAACGCGAGGCGCAAAAGAAAAAGTGAAATTGATGCTAAACTAAGCCTACGGGTGTGAAAATAATTTTTCTATATTCTAAAATGTAAAAGAAAATTTTGAGAAAAAGAAAAATATTTTTTTGGCTTTTATATTTTTTATAATGATTTAAAAACTATAATAATAAAATAAATCCTAAAAAAATAGTAAAAGAATTTGGAAAATTATGAAAATTTTTTGGAAATTTTATTATACTAAATAGGAGCTAGGAAAAATGAAAAACTAGAATAAACACAAAAATAAGCAGGTAAATAAGCACATCTAAAACTGACTAATTAATAAGCACTAAATAACAATTATGATAAATATATAAAAAGGGAAACCATAACAAGAAAGTTGGCATAGAACAGATGGTATGAATGGTTTGCTTGTGTCCGTGTGAGAAAGCTGGTGACCCAGGTTCGAACCTGGTCCACCCCTATTGCAAATTATTATTATTTATTTTTTAACTTTTTCTTTTGGAACTTACAAAGTAACAGAAAGTGACGTATTTTGAAAACAGAAAAGTTTTGAAAATAAGAGAATGAGCTAGGAAATTGCTTAAGAGCTTAACAGTTAACAAAGAAAAGAAAAAGGGAGTCCTAGCTAAACACTTAACTAATGTGGTAGCAATAAGCTTATATAAACTATCACTAATCCTAATAAACTAACAAAGTCTAAAATCAAACTAGATTAACCCTATTCTAGACTAATATAAGCAGCTAAAACAACAAGTGGGCACAAAACAAGGGAATAAGCAGGACTGTCAATCAGTCCAAAACAGGCCCAAGGGAGTGAGTTTGGGGCATGAAAAGCTAACAAATAAAAATCATAAAAATAAAATAAAAATATGGTGATGTACACAAGCTGGCAACGAAGCAATAAATTGATTTTCAGAGCAAATGGTGCACAAATGAGGAAATTAAAAATGAACTCCTAAGGGGCTGTGGCAAGGTTTAGTAACTGATGCAATTGGCTAAAATGGTCGAATTGGTGGCTGATTGCAGCCCTACAAGGGGTGTTTGTAGCCCTTGAATAGGCCAACAATCAAGCAAGGCCTTGCAACCTAAACTCAGATTTCTAATCTCTATATTATCAATAACTTATAGGCTAAGAATTGAAAGTTAAAACAAACTACGGCTAAACTGAATTGAATGATCAAAGTGGGCTGTTGGGGGCAGTTAGCTGCTAAAACAGTGAGCAAAATGGGTAGAAAAGTTATAACAAGCATTTTGACTACAAACTAATTGTGCACCTACTTGCATATATAAATTCTAACTACGGCAAACCTAAATTTAATGTCAAATTGTGCCGTTGGGGACTGTTTGAAACTGATGCAGTAGGGATGAACGGGGCTTTAGCAGGCCACAATCAAACTCCTAATCCTACAATAAGCTAACAAGCCTAAAGCTTATACAACAAAGTCAGAACCTACAGATGCTAAATGTGAGCTTCTAAGAACTATGCTAACTAAAACATACTAAAAAACAAATTGCTATACTTCTACTTATAAAAGAAAAACAAATTGTGCAAACTTGAACTTGTAATTAAATGATTTGAAAAAGCTATTTCTATCTACATAAGCACAAATGGCAGAAATAACATAGACTACAACTAAGATTTTTAAGAGAACTTGAACTTTGTATTAATAAAAAAAACTCGAATACAATAAAGCTTAAAACTGAGACTAAAAATGATAGAGACTTAAAAACTAAAACCTAACTTGACTGCTGATAAAAAAAAAAAAAAAAAAAAAAAAAAAAAAAAAAAAAAAAAAAAAAAAACTGCTATTATATAAAAAAAAAAAAAAAAAAAAACTAAAAACTAACGACCCCCTTTTAGGGTTACAATACCATCACTTTATACTAAACCCTAAATGTCTTCGAGTACCCTTCTGCCTTTTTTTCTTGTTCCTTCTTGTGTTTTCTTTCACTTCATCATAGCCTTCGATTCCACCTTGGGCACTAATCTTTAATTCTCAGCCATTGATCAAGACTTGTGTTAAGGATTGCTGACATGGAGATGGGAAACCCGTGAATGGTTTTGGGATTGGTATTGGTGTGTAGGGTGCTTTTTAGGAGATGTGGAGTGGTAGGTATGGGTTTGTGAGGGGAATGAAATATTAGTGGGATGGGGAGTGGTGATGGTGGAGTTTTTGAGGGATGGTGTTGCGTGTAGCAGGAGGTGTATTTGCTGGGTAAAGAGGTGAGGGTGAAGAATTGGCGTTTATTTTCTGGGTAATACGAGAAGGTGCTTGGGGAAGATGAGGTGAGTTTGACTTAGTCAAGGGGAAAGGGGTGCGTTAAGTTTTAGTATTAACGCAGGGTAGGATTTGGTTTGGGCTTTGGGGAAAGATATTGGGCCAAGAGATGTGTAAATGTGGTGGTGGGCTGGTAATATGGTGATGGGTTGGATTTGGATTTTAGGGGTGAATGTAAGGGTGTCCATTTGGTTTGTAGCAATACGTACACAAGGACCAATATTGCAATTCATTGAATTTTTAAGGGATCTTTTCTGCCAATAATACAAGCTTCTCCAAAAGACCAATCTTGATAAGTTATAATTCCACAAGGCTTATCAAATCAGATTTCAAAATGTGATTCCCGGGGGCCATTTCTGCCAACTTTGAAACTAGAGGGACCGAACTTGTAACTTTTCCAAAATTTTTACCCAAAGATCATTTTTTTGGTAGTTTATGATTTCCAAAAGACATTTGTTGCTTTTTCTTTTAAAATAACCGCTCAGGGACTAGTTTTGATAAATTTTGAAAGTTGGGGGACTGAAACTGCCAATTATGCAAACTTTGTTCGTTTTTCGTTTGTTTTCAATCATTTTGCATTTAAAACATATAAAACACGATCTTTGGGATATTTTCATTATTTTGATGTATTCTTGAATGTTTTCACGCGTTTTGGCAGTTAAAATAAGGTAAAAATGATGAATATTTACACACTCATCAATCCCCCACACTTGAGTATTGCTAGTCCCTAGCAATCTTTTGTGAAAAACTTGATGGATTTGAAAATCTCTTTACCAAAAGCCATCATTTCTAGAGTATCCAGGTGTAAGAACTGTGGCACACCTGATAACCGTGTGATTTTGAGCAAACCACCAGCTGTCAACGGATTTGATTAGTCTTTACCAAAAGCCGTTTGCTTCTGGACTAGCCAGCTCTTGATGGAATAGTCAACATCTTGGTGAACTGATTACCAATTATGGATTTTCCACGGCCTTTACCACAAGCCATAATCTTGTGGGCTAGCCAACTCATTTGCTTTTGAGGATATGGGGAGTTGAGGAACCATAGAATTTTTGGCAAATTGCAAGCCATAAACGGATTTGATATATCTTTACCAAGAGCCGTTTGCTCCTGGATTAGCCAATCCTTTAGTCGTTTAGACAAGGCGGACTGATAACCACAAAAAATTTTGAACTTTAGTGAAATTTTTTTTAAAATTTTTGGTCAAAAACGGGGGTATTAGATAAAATTCGCTAGAATAGCGAAATACCCCCCCCCCCCCCCCCCCCCACACACACACTTAGAATGAATATTGTCCTCAATATTCAAAGTCCCGGCTATTATGCCGACTCTTTGAACGTAAAAGGGCAACATTACAAGCTAAATGTGGAAACATCATTTTGGTTTTTCACTTTTTGTAACCACAACAGGGGTAACTCCCCCACACTTAGGGTGAAAACCCTAAGTACATGCTACTGTTTTTGTTTACCGAGTCACTAGCTTGACTCGACCCCGAATTCATTTGTCCTTGGGGAAGCATGATGTGGAAGAAACAATCTGAATAGGACTTTCATTCAAGATGGTTGGACAAACATTTAAAGCACGTGAAAGTTCCACACCGATGAGATAAGTATCCGGCTCAAGATACTGATACATGAAAATGCCGGGATCAAAGATGGTATCCTCATTCCCGAAGGAGTGAAGAACAAGAGAAGTCACCCTGTAGGTGAAGAAAAGAAAGAAAACCATGATAAAAATCATGATAAGAGGTTCTTCCTCGAGAGCAGGCTCATTAGCCTGAATTTGGATTTCAAAGGGTAAGCTCAATGGGTTTGAAAACATCCCGGGCGGGAGGGTAGGAATTTGCAAATCCTCATGATTGAGTGCATCTCCCCTCGGGCTATCAAACTCCGGAGGAGTCATGATATGATGAGTGAGTTCACCGGAGAACTCCTCATGAAGAGAATCATTCACAAGATGTGAATCTGTGAACTCATGTTCCGGAATAGACTCATCACAATCCTCATTCCGAATACCAAAGATTGGATTATCAGAAATCAAAGTAAATTCAGATTCGAATTCAAATAGAGGATTGGTGAGAGTAGTATTGAATGATTCGGGAACAAAGTGATTATCATTCTTTATTGGACTGCTGGGATAAGAACTGAGTGGTGGATCATGATATAGGAGACTTTCAATTTCTCCCAAATCGGCTTCAAAGTCGAGGAGACCATCATCACTTTCCAGTGAAAGTGAATTGATGTGAGTGAGTTCATCGGCGAACTCCTCAAGAAGATGATCAGCATCAGAATGTGGAACTGATGCCTCAACAAACTCAATGTCTCCATAAGATGCACAATCCTCACTACAATCGGAGAAAGTCTCAATTTGATCTTCTGGACACTCAAGAGGGAAAGGTAAATCACACACATGATCAAAAGTTCCCCGTGACTCTCTCGGGATTGGGACAAGGATCTCAACACTAGACTTTATTAATTCGTCCGATTCCTTATTAGGAACAGTGTCAAGGTGCTCATCCCCCATGTTCAGAGAGTGGGTGTGAACTTCGGGTGTGATAGCAACAGACTGAGGGAGTTGAGGAGGACTAGCAGACATGGGTTTTATAAATTTTATTTGTTCTTCTGATAGTAATTCAATCATAGTCTTTTCTCCCTGATTTTTCATGGAAGGAACCACAACTGATGAATCTGATGAATCCTTTTGAATAATAACAATGTTCTCTTCATCATCATCATCGTCATCATCGTCATCATATAGAGCAGCATAGCGAAGATTGGCACGTATTTTAGCTGCTCTTTGCTCGGCAGGTAATTCTTCCATGCTCATTTCGTTTCTAGCATCTCGTTCTTCAGCAAGTAATTCTGCCATGGATTTCTCACGAGAAGCTTGAAACGATTTAGTAGCCAACTCCTCCTTAAGTTCTTTCAATGCTTCAAGAACCTCATGACAAAGGTTTTGCGGGTATTGAGGAGTTGCTTGGATAATTGGGTATTGTGGAGGTGGGTTTTGAAATGAATAGTCGTAATTGTTACAAGGAAAGGGATTCCCTGTTTGACAATCCGAGCTAAAGTGAGGACCTCCACAGTACGCACAACAGAAAAACTGATGTGGTTGTGAGTCGTATGTGCTAGAGTCATAATTGTTATCAGGAAACTGCTCATAGACAAGATTGTTTCCCGATTGACAATCAGAACTGTAGTGTGGGCCACCACAGTACTCACAACAGAAAAACTGTTGAATCTGGCTTGGTGTATTTTGATACGAAGCATCATTGAGATTTGGATAATATGATTCTTGCTCGTATGAATGTGATGGGTAGTTGGAAAAATTTGAGGAGTCGTTGAATGAATTATGATTAGGATCATAAGCAAATGAATTCCTCGAACCACAAAACAAACAGCTTCCGTCTCGAATATCATTACCACATTGTTCACATGTACACCAACGACATGGCAACCTGAAAAGCGGCTCACCACAACCGACACAAGGAATAAAAGTCAGAGGTGGGACAAGTGGTGTGCTCTGAGAGCTAGGAATTTCCACCACTTCCGTTATGGTCTCTGGTTTTTGTTCTTGATAAATGCGAAGATTAGGCAAGTCGTTCTTTTCAGTCACTGCTCTAAGCTCCGTACGTTTGCTTGACAAACTTTTAACCGTAAACCCTGAAAGGTTAGGATCAATTCTTGATGGTTTGTCATTAATAGCGCGTATCTCAGGCAGTGATGGGTAGTTGGAAGAATTTGGTGAATCATCGAGAGAAGTTGGATTTATGAACAAATTGCACGTAGTGCAAAAGCTATTACTACAATTGTTTCCACACTTCTCACAAATACACCGGAAACAACGATAGCCATTCTCAATCGGGCTTTTACAGTGAAAACACGTGCAGCCGAGAGACGCCATAAGAATTATACATGAGAGGGGTATAAGAAGGTAGAATCAAACGGATAGAGGGTAAGAAAAATATTTTTGGGTTTTTCGAAAAACACATCAATTAAAACGAGACCAACTCAAAAAGACAATTGTGAACTTAAACCAATAATCACAATGTAAATGGCTTCTTTGAAAAAGGTACACCAATTCACAAGGATACAATGGAAAGTTTTAATCTTTTGTTTGGGAACTTATTAATGTTCACACCCCCAGTTGGTAGGTGTTCAGCCTTGGTTCTCGGCGGTGTGTTTTATGCTTATTTTTTATTTAACAAGAAAAACGGAAAATATTTTTGTATTTTTTATATGATAGATATATATACAAAAGAAAAGGAAAATATTTTTGTGTTTTATACTTTTTTGAAAACGATAACTTCTTGACGAAGGTTCTACAAGTCACTAATCGTTGAAATCAAAACGATATTGTCGCAACACAACCTCCCCGGCAGCGGCGCCATTTTGACATTGCGTTTTTGCGTGCGTATCAAAAGTATACAAAGTAGACGTGAGTGGAATTCACGAATCAACCTTTAGGAAAAGGAAGACTTGCGAAAACTCGTGAATACAATATATATATGTGATACCGGGCAAGTGATTACCCGGGTCGTGTCCCAACGAGGTATGAATGGGCAATATCGTGAGATTCGTGATTAAAATGCTTGTAAGAAATGGTATAGATTATTTGGTATTGTTGAATTACGATAAATTGCAAATAACGTGCGAACAATTAAATAAACGTAACTAAAACATGAATACAAACAAGTAATGAAAACTAGAACTTTAAAACTACTTAAAATCCTACGGGAGTAATAATAGGAAACTAGGGAAAACCTAAAACGTAATCTAATTTAAAAACGCGAAATTTAATTAAAAATAAATGCGAGGCGCAAAAGAAAAAGTGAAATTGATGCTAAACTAAGCCTACGGGTGTGAAAATAATTTTTCTATATTCTAAAATGTAAAAGAAAATTTTGAGAAAAAGAAAAATATTTTTTTGGCTTTTATATTTTTTATAATGATTTAAAAACTATAATAATAAAATAAATCCTAAAAAAATAGTAAAAGAATTTGGAAAATTATGAAAAATTTTTGGAAATTTTATTATACTAAATAGGAGCTAGGAAAAATGAAAAACTAGAATAAACACAAAAATAAGCAGGTAAATAAGCACATCTAAAACTGACTAATTAATAAGCACTAAATAACAATTATGATAAATATATAAAAAGGGAAACCATAACAAGAAAGTTGGCATAGAACAGATGGTATGAATGGTTTGCTTGTGTCCGTGTGAGAAAGCTGGTGACCCAGGTTCGAACCTGGTCCACCCCTATTGCAAATTATTATTATTTATTTTTTAACTTTTTCTTTTGGAACTTACAAAGTAACAGAAAGTGACGTATTTTGAAAACAGAAAAGTTTTGAAAATAAGAGAATGAGCTAAGAAATTGCTTAAGAGCTTAACAGTTAACAAAGAAAAGAAAAAGGGAGTCCTAGCTAAACACTTAACTAATGTGGTAGCAATAAGCTTATATAAACTATCACTAATCCTAATAAACTAACAAAGTCTAAAATCAAACTAGATTAACCCTATTCTAGACTAATATAAGCAGCTAAAACAACAAGTGGGCACAAAACAAGGGAATAAGCAGGACTGTCAATCAGTCCAAAACAGGCCCAAGGGAGTGAGTTTGGGGCATGAAAAGCTAACAAATAAAAATCATAAAAATAAAATAAAAATATGGTGATGTACACAAGCTGGCAACGAAGCAATAAATTGATTTTCAGAGCAAATGGTGCACAAATGAGGAAATTAAAAATGAACTCCTAAGGGGCTGTGGCAAGGTTTAGTAACTGATGCAATTGGCTAAAATGGTCGAATTGGTGGCTGATTGCAGCCCTACAAGGGGTGTTTGTAGCCCTTGAATAGGCCAACAATCAAGCAAGGCCTTGCAACCTAAACTCAGATTTCTAATCTCTATATTATCAATAACTTATAGGCTAAGAATTGAAAGTTAAAACAAACTACGGCTAAACTGAATTGAATGATCAAAGTGGGCTGTTGGGGGCAGTTAGCTGCTAAAACAGTGAGCAAAATGGGTAGAAAAGTTATAACAAGCATTTTGACTACAAACTAATTGTGCACCTACTTGCATATATAAATTCTAACTACGGCAAACCTAAATTTAATGTCAAATTGTGCCGTTGGGGACTGTTTGAAACTGATGCAGTAGGGATGAACGGGGCTTTAGCAGGCCACAATCAAACTCCTAATCCTACAATAAGCTAACAAGCCTAAAGCTTATACAACAAAGTCAGAACCTACAGATGCTAAATGTGAGCTTCTAAGAACTATGCTAACTAAAACATACTAAAAAACAAATTGCTATACTTCTACTTATAAAAGAAAAACAAATTGTGCAAACTTGAACTTGTAATTAAATGATTTGAAAAAGCTATTTCTATCTACATAAGCACAAATGGCAGAAATAACATAGACTACAACTAAGATTTTTAAGAGAACTTGAACTTTGTATTAATAAAAAAAACTCGAATACAATAAAGCTTAAAACTGAGACTAAAAATGATAGAGACTTAAAAACTAAAACCTAACTTGACTGCTGATAAAACTAAAAAAAAAAAAAAAAAAAAAAAAAAAAAAAAAAAAAAAAAAAAAACTGCTATTATATAAAAAAAAAAAAACTAAAAACTAACGACCCCCTTTTAGGGTTACAATACCATCACTTTATACTAAAACCTAAATGTCTTCGAGTACCCTTCTGCCTTTTTTTCTTGTTCCTTCTTGGGTTTTCTTTCACTTCATCACAGCCTTCGATTCCACCTTGGGCACTAATCTTTAATTCTCAGCCATTGATCAAGACTTGTGCTAAGGATTGCTGACATGGAGATGGGAAACCCGTGAATGGTTTTGGGATTGGTATTGGTGTGTGGGGTGCTTTTTAGGAGATGTGGAGTGATAGGTATGGGTTTGTGAGGGGAATGAAATATTAGTGAGATGGGGAGTGGTGATTGTGGAGTTTTTGAGGGATGGTGTTGCGTGTAGCAGGAGGTGTATTTGCTGGGTAAAGAGGCGAGGGTGAAGAAGGGGCGTTTGTTTTCTGGGTAATACGAGA
>JARVZY010002656.1:0-20044 GCA_030686995.1 Artemisia argyi
CTGTATTGAGCGTTTTTTTTTTTTTTTTTGATACCAAGTCTTGTTAGAGTTGAGTTGCAAAATGGGCCAGCTGTGTGATTAGCTGTGTGTTTTGGCAGAAGCTCAATGCACAAGTCTTAAAGCTTCAAAAAGTGTCACTGAATGGCCTGGATAACAGGGTGGTTTGGTAGCATTAGATAAGGTGGTTTAAGATCAGCAATTTGTTTTTATAAACAAAGGCGATAGAGCTTTACACCGAACAACCTATGGGTACGGCTCTCATGATCAGACATATCTCCTTCATTTGACGTACAACTTTATGTTTTCTATTGGAACTAGCCTATTAAAGGATGCCGTCCATAAGTAGGATGGAAACTAAATAATTAAAAAATCGTATGTTATACATTCACTTGTTATCTTGGATGCAATTAACAACCATTTTGGGGACGGCATGTTGCATCTAAGTTCTATATTGCTGTCTTTCGGACATGAAGATCGAGTCTAGTACGGCATGTTGCATATGAGTTCTAAATTGCTGTCAATGTTTCTTTTAGCATCCATTTTTTTCGAGAAGCAACGCTTTATTAAAACACTTTGGAAAAAAAAAAACAAAAAAGGAAGAAACCAAAAACACAATAGTGAGCTTCCAAGGTGGAAGCAAACTAAACCCGAAAAGGCGGCTTACAACATTAAAACACTAAGTCACACCCAACACCACCACACAAAATATGTTAATGGCTCCAAGAGAAGTCTCTTTAGCATTGACCGTTTAAAACATTTTAATGCGTTCTAAATTGCGGTCTTGTAGACACGATAATAGAGTAGTACGTTTTTTTTAATCATCCATGGCTTTAGCATTGACCTTTTAAAACATGTTTATGATGCTCGCAGTGTAAACTTTTTTGGTGAATGCTTAGACCTGCATGACTTATACCTACCCAATGAAGTTGTACGATAATTCATCCTTTTATTAACCAATATGAGAGTTTAATTGTAAAATCGAGCCTTCTATTGTTTAATGAAAGTCAATATTTAATTAATTTGGTCAAACTACTGATAAATTCGGTGGAGAAATTTGGTGGAGAATAAAATAAAAATACGGAGGGCTTTGTGAGCATTTTTGTAATTTTAGACTTAAATGTAATTAAATGTTATATTTTGATTGGTTAATAAAATCTTCTTTATTATAAAAGAATAACATCACTTCATAAGTATTTTGCTAAAACAATCTTATTGAGAAAATTTTGGGCCAATCAAGGAGCTTTATTTTGACACGTGGCTAAATCGAGTATTTTTATTGACTAATTGAAAGTCAAAATTAAAAAAAAAAATGTCAAATTTTGATCAATTCAGTGGAGAAAAGAATAAAATAAAGTACACATATTTAAAAATGTATTGCATAGATGGAACTGTTTAAAACGAAACATATTTATTGATGAGAGGATTAACCGTCACTCCAATTTTAAGCCATACATTTTGATTTCTTTTTCTTAACTAGCAATAACAGGTAGGGGTGTTCATCGGTTCGGTTATCGGTTAATCGGTTTATTCGGTTCGGGTTGTTCGGTTAAAAAAATTTTTTGGGTCATAACCGAAAACCGAACCGAACCGAAAATATCTATAACCGAACCGAGAACCGAGAACCGAACCGAAGTTCAGTTCGGTTATAGGTCAAAACCGAAAACCGAATTTTTTACTTAAATTACACTATTTATATTTTTTTTTAATTTAATTATATATATTTTTGGCAAAAAAAATATTTCAAGCATAAAAAAATGTTTTTTTATATTAGTATAAAATTTTAATGGATATTTTTTATATTTAAAATAATATAAATATATAAAAAATATATATATTTATATAAATTCGGTTTTCGGTTCGGTTTTCGGTTCAGATAGCTAAACCCATATCCAAACCGAAAACCGAATTTTTAATTCGGTTCGGTTCGGTTTTAACAAGTTCGGTTCGGTTATATGTTCGGTTCGGTTTTATTTCGGTTCGGTTCAGTTCGGTTTTCGGTTTATTCGGTTAATTAACCGAACCGTGAACACCCCTAATAACAGGACCATGATACATAAGTTTCAAGAGGTGCCCAAATAGAGTTGCACAAACAAATTAGTATCACCATCAGTGGCGGAGCTAGAAAAAATTTTGTGGCAGAAATAAATTTTTTTCTAGAAAAACATTAAATGTTGGGGCCGAGATGAAAAGAAAAAATTAACACATAAAATCGCGAAAAAAATATACTAACGGGCTTAGGTTTAGGGGTTGGGACCCTTCCCGGTCAGCATTAAGCTTCGTCCTTGATAACTATATAGACGAGTGAAAATGTGGAAGAACTAAATTTTGTTGCATGTACACGAAAACATATAACGTTTGCAGATAAAGTCTTTGTTAAACACATTTGCTCTTCGGTCTTCTTGGTTGGTTCATTTGGATTTTATATTTAGTTATTCATTATGTATTTACAAACTTGCCTCTTTATATGTCTTGGTTTGTCGGTAAACATATACAATTGTTTCTCGGTCATCTCATAGCCGTATAACTATATAAATCGAAACTGTAATGAGTTGTTAAATGGGCAAGGGTAGAAAGTGTTGGAAAAAGAACTTTTGCAAAAATGAGTATTTTCAAATTTTGAGCACTATTTAATATATGTATATATTAAATATGTTTGTTGTGGTTGGTGGGTTTATACTTTATAGTATTTCAAAGTGTGACACTTAGAAACACAAAATCTAAAAAAAAAAAAAAAGCTCAAGATTAATGATCTCAATGGTATCAACGACATGTATAAACATCCGCATAAAAAAAAAAGGGATAGCTTGACTACAATTTTTTTAGCCAATTAGCTACAATCATTCATAAAAAATACACTAGCATTGAATCAGGGACCTATAAAAAAATCAGAACCTACAAAATAAATCAGGAACCCACATTTATAGCATAAAATTATAGCCAATTGGCTACAATTAATTGTAGCTAATATTTTTCCTAAAAAAAAAATCTCAAGCAAATAGATAACATAAGGGATAAGAGATATAATATCATTAATGGTAGTGACAAAGAAGAATTAAAAGTGTGAATTAGTTAATGTTGAGATACAGTCAATGGTTTAGTCTCACATCGACCAAAAGAAAGAACTTAGCACTGATTTATATTGCTCTGAAACAAGGCTATAACACTTGTCTCTAAGCGGCCATTCGATAAAATTGGAACGATAACACGCACAAATCGAGAAATGATCCAAATTTTTTTCTTCCTCGGCAGTTCACTTATTTCCAGCCTGCACAAATCTGAGAAATGGTCATTTTTTTTCTTGACCATTTTCTTTAACAACCCACACATGTTTATCATTTTTTCCTTCATGCGTCGCTTACTTTGGCATGTACTTGTTTCGTCATCACTTCCTTAGCATATATGTTATAGAACAGATCATTTCCATATAGTATCTTAAACTTTTTGCCTACTGCTGAGTGCTAGAGATAAGTTATAATCGAAGATACATAGTATATAACTTCACTTAGAGTCGGGTTGACTGAGCTATGAGTTTTGTTATTTGTCCAGTTCTCTTTCTGCCATTTGAATCTCATCAACTCATAATAAAATAGCCAGCTTTGAATGAACGATTTCAACATCTTTTATATATGTAACGAACATAAAAAAAGAAGGTTATTTTGAAAGCCGGTATACATGATGGTATGTTAGTCTGTAATATAATGTTCATTGATTCAAGACCTCAAAATATAAATGACCTCAAACATAACTTCATATGCAATTCTGTTAAAAGATGACCATTCGCACACCTTGGCATTATGTTTGAACTCTAAAAAAAAGTAAGGAAACTTTAACCGGAACTTTCGAATTTTTTTCATTGACGGCCCTACGACATATACATTGGTCGAATTGGCTTATGTTAATTGAAGGCATTCAACTCATTACTGATAAATTCGGTGGAGAAATTTGGTGGAGAATAAAATAAAAATACGGAGGGCTTTGTGAGCATTTTTGTAATTTTAGACTTAAATGTAATTAAATGTTATATTTTGATTGGTTAATAAAATCTTCTTTATTATAAAAGAATAACATCACTTCATAAGTATTTTGCTAAAACAATCTTATTGAGAAAATTTTGGGCCAATCAAGGAGCTTTATTTTGACACGTGGCTAAATCGAGTATTCTTATTGACCAATTGAAAGTCAAAATTAAAAAAAAAAAAATGTCAAATTTTGATCAATTCAGTGGAGAAAAGAATAAAATAAAAGTATACATATTTAAAAATGTATTGCATAGATGGAACTGTTTAAAACGAAACATATTTATTGATGAGAGGATTAACCGTCACTCCAACTTTAAGCCATACATTTTAATTTCTTTTTCTTAACTAGCAATAACAGGACCATGATACATAAGTTTCAAGAGGTGCCCAAACAGAGTTGCACAAACAAATTAGTATCACCATCAGTGGCAGAGCTAGAAAAAATTTTGTGAAAAATACTTAAGGTCAAAGTTGAAAAATAAATATCGAAAAAGTCAAACGATGAATATAATTTTGGGACGGATGGAGTATAAGATGATACATTGACTTCATAACGTAATTGTTGAAATTTTCCTTCTATAGACAAAATACATATTATACATGGGGAATGTTATATTTGAACCCGTCATCTCTTCAGGACATAGACGATGTGAGATTTGTCCAGAGTGTTACAATGAGATTCTCTCAGGTTTGGATAAACATGACAAGTTATGTTTTTTCACAAACGAAAGAAAAGTTAGGTCCTTATGCAGGCCACGCTGTTTTACATTGTGAAAAAACACGATTGACTAAGTATCTTGAGAGGATTTTAATCTTGTATATGGATAGGGTGGATTTTGTAAATATTGTAACGTTCTATATATTATCGATATGTAACTCAGTGATGCCTCATTTTTGTTCGCTAGATAGTTAATATCATATAAATATATTTGTAAGAGTTGATGAGCTTGATTTGGGAGCGTTTTACTAAGCTTATTTGAAGGTTTATGTGTTTTAGCTCGAGCTTAAGAACTTTACGAGTTCGTAAGCCTGTAAAATGATCTTTTAATAAGTTCGTAAACCTATCAAATAAGCTTAAACAAACACCGCTTTAAAAATGTTTGTTTTATAAGTCTTAATTTTTTTGGCTTAATTTGAAACATATGAGCTTGTATAAGCTTATATTATGATATAAGCTTATATTATGTATAAGCTTCGTAAGTGAAAAATAATCTTAAACAAACACCTTTTTAAAAATGATCACAAGTCAATATATCGGTGGTGACTGTTCGTGGGTTATTCGACGATTTCAGGTGGAGTTATAAGCCTGGGCCCGGGTCAAGTTACGGGCTGGATGGTCCACGTGTGACAGATCACAATGATTCACTTGAAGAGTCAAATTTCGGATCATAAGGTTCATTTGGTTAAATGGGTTCATCTATTGGTTTACTGGATGGTTCAAGTCATCCAGGAGATCACACAATTGGATAGGAGTACTAGGTCCGGAATGGACCTTATTAATTTGGACCTGCCGATTTTAAGTGTGTTGTGTAACACTTGAAGATGGAATTTGAGTGACGATGGCCATTTTACGCTTAAAGAACGAACTTACATAATGTTTAGTCCACCCCTATATAAATTATCTGGTTTTTTCATACATGTATTATGTATGTATCAATCTTATAATTGAACTTCTTTAAAGCATTAAACCATTAATAACTTGTTGTAATATATAGTTGAAACATTTATACGTATATATTGCTATCTCTACTAGCATAGAGTTTACCCTTGTAAACGGTAAGTTGTAGGATGGCGTACTGTATGTTAGTTCAATAACAAAGTGAGAATCTTCTGCGCCATATCCAAGAAATACATTGGTATATTTCTCCTCAGGATTGTCTCTCGTCTGCAATAGTTTTATTCCTAGGCATTCTTTATAGAACCTAACCCGCATCTTTAATGAGTACTAGTATTGATACTAAGATGAACGAAAACATGGGAAATTAACAATAATGAATGTGATGAGATGCATTTATCAAAATATACCATAGGTGATATGTAATGAATTAAACTGCCGGCGATAGAGATTGAAGGTGGCAAAAGATGCAGCGAATTGAGAAGATGCCAGAGATGAAAAAAGGACGGAAGGTAGATGATGCCAGTAGTATAATTTCTCACAATTTTCATTCAATACACAGACACAAAAAAACAGCCACTTATGCATGTATTACGGTAAAAACTTAGGTGTTGTGTTATCTGAATGGGTTAACCGCTTAACTAGATAAGTTAACACGTCGAAACGGACATGAAATATTAAGTTGATTAGATATAAGCTACCTCGTTTTTACTTTATGTTATTGTAAGATCCTAAGATCCTAAGATCCGGATCAAGATCTTTAACAACCATGCTATCATATGTTTCTGGTTTAATTTACATCTTTTGAGCTTGCATTCGTGTTTGGTTCATTCCAGCCCCATTACTATTAATTTGCTCAAACTAATTTACAGTTTTTGGGCCTGTTAAGAACTTAACCTAGCTAAACGATGTTTTGTTATTGTATCGTATTTTTTTTTCCTTTTATATGTACGAATGATTCTCAGTTTATCTATTCTTCTTTGCTTGGAATCAAACAAGTTATATACAGAGTACTTGTGATGATATGTATTGGGTTAGTGCTTATAGTATAACATAATGTGATAACTAATTAAATTAGACAACTTGTCCCACATAGGTGGAAAGAAGTACTGAGTTCTTTATATAACTCTAAGTGCGGTCCTTATCGATTTTAGAAATCGATATGGTTCTCGCAAGTTTTTTGTTTTTATTATTATTATTGTTTTTTTAATATATGCAACTATTTAATAAAGAAAATCTCTCGTTTTGCCTATATATATAATTTTGTTGCGTTTGTACTTCAACTTTTTTTCTTTGTATAATTGTTTAACTAGTTATAAAGCCCGCACACGTGCGGGGTTTTTTTTAATTTTTTGAATAATGTATTTTCATTTATTAAAAAGCAAGTAATATAATTTTGGTTTGTATTATTTATGGTTTTTAATTTTGTATTATACGATGAAGAGTTTTCTTGAATAATGTATTTTGAGTAATGTATTTTGAGTAAAGGGGATTACCCCGGTAAAATATATAATCACAAAAAAATGTTAACTACAATGGTATATGGCTGAATTATACGATGAAAAGTATTCTTGAATAATGTATTTTTATATGTTAAAAAATGAAAATGTAGTTTATAACCATTTGACCCAATACTACACTTCTTTATAATTTTAAACGCATCCAAAACATTTAATTATGTATTGTTATTTTAAAAACATTGTACATAATGCACTTAATACTTGCACTTTGAGTTTATATGAAATTAAACATGAAAGTAAGATGATATATGAAATTAATCCATTTATTAAATACAATCAAATTATTTTGTCCTAAACTCATTAAAAATAAAAAATGTTATGCATATACGTATCACCTACAAAATATTACAAAACTTTCTACTCTCGCATAATATCTTTATAGGTTAAGTCAAAACAAAAACTAAAATCTAAACATAGGAATTAATCAGTTGCAAGTATCATTGGTTGCGAACATGATACGCAATAGTCTATTCTAGAAATCCGTGTGAGAGACATGTTTCCTTGTTGTAAATGATCAATAAATCTTTCAAGTGTGGCTACCAAAATTTATACTCCCACCCAAAGCTCAGACTTCTGTAAGGTACCCACAAACAAAAGACAAAATATGAGTTGGTAAACATACCTTCGTTGAACTCATTATAATGTGTTACTTCTAATGGTAAGGCACATAAACATACCTTCGTTGAACTCATTATAATGTGTTACTTCTAATGCATATTAGATATCCATGAACTCGTCAAAACAAAAGGACCCCAAGGCTTTCGAATAAGTCTATTTCATGTCTTGCACCAACACCTAATTAAAAGCAAATTAGCAAAAAAAAGTTAAATATTTAATTTACTTTAGAAAGACTAATATTATTATAGATTATAACGTACTATAAGTCCATATTACTTAACAAATCAACCTTCATGTGAGCTAAAGGGATAAAGCAAGAAGTTGTCCTAAACATCGCTCAAATACTTTTTGAGCACATAAATACTGACTTTTTCATACTATTTGTAGTCACATTTTATAGTTCAAAATTGCCATGCATATAAAAAGAATGCATAGTAAATATCTTAGGTAGATGTCTCCCGAATGAGGATTTGGTGTGGTGAATTAGTAGTAATAGAAGCCATATAGGAGTATGTCGTTAGGAATTAATCCTTCCAAGAAAACTGCAACATTGGACTTGACAAATTATTTAATACGCATTATAACATCAGATTAGTTGTCTGAATGATAAATAGACAATTTATATATACAGAAATAATCTAACTGTGGTGACTTTTATGGTAATTTAAGGCCTAATACCAAAATAAAGCATCATACTTGTCAAAAAAAGTTCTTTTGAGTAGCGAACTTTTTTTTTTTCCTCATTGGGGTACAAAACTTTCATTTTTGGCCTCTTTTACGCACTTTCAACTTTTTGCGACGCTTTTTGCCCCTGGGAAATGACATTTTTGCCCATGGATTTTCAAAAATTTAAGGGCAAAAATGTCCAAAGTACGTACTTTTGGCAATTAAATGCAAGTTTAGTACACCAATGAGGAAAAAAAAAGTTCGCTACTCAAAAGAACTTTTTTTGACAAGTATGATGCTTTATTTTGGTATTAGGCCGTAATTTAATATTGACCATAACATAACCCATGGTTAAGCATGGGTTAGAACCTAGCAGTATTGTTCAACAAATGGAATAAAAGCATGACTAAAATTTAGGTGGTTCTTTTCTACTTCACATGACTGTTTAAAGGCATGCTTATCTAAGGCTATGTTTGGCAAAACCTTTTTTTTTACCCGTTTGAAATAAGATATTACCCGAATCTCCACATTCAATTATAAGCATGTTATTTTGGTTCAGTAAAGAGAGACTAACGTGAGCACATTGTAAGCAATTCAGCTTGTCATTGAACCATCTGCTGATACTCACCTTCACCATCTTATCTGAAGTTTAGAACATAGGTTTCCCGTCCAAGAACAACAGCCATCATTGCAATAGAAGATACCACGAAAGTTGCTAAGAACTAACGCCATACACTGATTACCAACTTTTTCAGGTGGACATTGAAGTTCACTACATCTGTATGAATTGCATTTATTACAATTTTAGTAGTATACCTATAGGCGTAAGGATAGCCCGAGGCTTGCTATTATATCGAATAAGAAGTTTTATGATACATGTGAAATGATCTATGAATCTAGTTAAGAAGAAGTCTTGTGTACAAATGAAAAGCAATACTTAGTACAATGAATGTCCTTTAACTAAAATTAGTTACGGTACATATTTACGTGTCATTAATTTTATAAATTTTAGTTATTGCTTATGAAATCTTAAGCAAATATATTTCCTCATCAAAATATGAAGAAAAAGGTATCCATTAATTTTTTGATGTAAATAACATGCTTAGATAAACATATGTATGGAACCAAGTTTGAGTACAACATTTACCTCAGATTTAAGCGCCCTTATAGTTGATTGCCTTTCAAGTGTCTCTGAGAATGATGCATATATAGGTGATCGAGATACGCTGTCGCGCCTTCTCAATTCCCATGACGTTGACCTGTATTAATTAAATGTGAAGTTGAATAATAAGACTATATATACTGATATGTATTTTATAAAATTTAGAGGTTTAGGTACTTCACATGCTCAATGCCTAATGTTGGTATGCTACTGCGACCTATTATGTGGTATACACAGGATAAACCCAATAGCCCGACCCAATAACATACCTGCTTATAAACATAAAGCTTACTTACATGCTTAAAAGAACACAATAAGCATATGAGCACTTAAATAAATGATTCCAAACACCTCTTAAAGTGAATATTGTTACTTTATAGGGTGAGTTGTGAGATATAATCATATAAAGCAGCACCTACCTAATAAAAATTTCAAGTGCAACAGCAGCAAGCTAAGCTGCGAGCACCAGCAAGCCATATGCAAGCAAGCACCAGCAGGCTGCTGCAAACAGTAGTCTTTTGGAGGTACTCCTGTTTTTCCTCTTTTGCTCAAGACCTTGGTTTTAGCTACGAAAAATTTTAGATTAAATTCAAATCAACATGAAACAAAAAGAATTATAAATTTACTGTGTTAGGAACAAACAACTCCTCTCTTAAGTTTCATGTAAATAAGCAAATAGGGGGTCTTTGGGATCACTTAGTTAAACTGCTTGTCAGGTTAAATAATAAGCAGGTTCTAAACACCCATACTGCAAAAAGTACTAAACTTTACGCTAGTTCTTAGCAATTTCACATTGATATCCAGAATAGTGTGGCATATCATATTCAATTAAAAACATAAAGATGAAAATTGCATACAACACTTACCATCAAACTGATTCAAAACATCGATTCCCGAGGATACATAACATACAAATCATCGTGTATTCATTGCATCCCGACAAACACCAATAAACACAATTAAATCGAATTAGATCAAACATATTAAGCCCTCACAAATTGCAATAACTGGTTACAATCGCAGTCGAGTTTAATTGATCCTTATTAATAACCTGGATATGAAAGAAGAACAATAGAAATTGAGTATTGAACCAAAATTAGATGATTCCGGTGGGTTTTAAGGAAAGAGTAGTCTATTGATTTTGGAGTTAGAAAGGGTTTCTTTGGAGTTAGTATACTGATTTTGGAGTTCCGATTTTTTTAAAATTTTACAATTTTGGCCCAAAAGTATCAATTATTAAATTTTAAGGACATGTGTATTTTGGTCTTTTTTTCTACAACTGATTTTTAAGGACCTTTTTTTTGTAAGATTAGCTAAATTAAGAAATATTTAAACTTTCTTTTAGTATTAAAATCTTTTTAAAAAATTAATAAATAAAAAAATTACTAAATAAAGTATGATTTGATTTTTTTGAAATGAAAAAGTCCCCACTAGGGGTTTTATTTTATTAGGAAAAAGATTAAATTGAAAACTTCTCTTTCTTTGCCTTGTGTATAATTCTCTTATATAACTAAAAATTTGGCTATTTATTTTTTTCAAACATTTATACGTATGTACATGCATGGATAATTGAAGTTATTTAAAGTTATTAACTTAACTACATGTAACTTGTTATTAGTCTAGGGAACGATAATAACTGTAAGAAGATTCATCGACTTCATAACATAAAGTTTGAAACTTTCCTTCTATAGACAAAACACAATACTATACATGGTGATTGAGATTCTCTCAAGTTTGGACCACATGACCGTCATGTTTTTTCAAAAAAAAAAAAAAAAAAAAAAAAAAAAAAAAAAAAAAAAAAGTTGGATCCTTGTGTAAGTCTTGTTTTAATTGTGATTAAACATGCTCGACCATGTATTTTGAGCATAGGTGAGCTACATGTCCCGGCCCCCTATACTTAAGTCCGTTAGTGTAATTATTTATGATTTCATGTGTAAAAAATTATTTTTCTTCTCGGCCCTCCCATTTAATGTTTTTCCGGAAAAAAATTGTTTCGGCCCTCAAAAAAAAATTTTTCTAGCTCCACCACTGATTTTGAAAGAATCTTAATCCTTTGTATATGGATATGGTGAATTTTGTAAATATTGTGACGTTCTATTATCGACTATGTAAGTGAGTGATGCCTCATTTTTGTTAGCTACATAGTTCATATTATGTAAATATATTTGCAAGAGTTGATAAGCTTGATTTGGGTGTGCTTTTCCAAGCTTATTTGAAGGTTTATGTGTTTTAGCTTAGGCTTAAGAGCAACACGAGTTGGTAAGCCTAAAAAATGAGCTTATAATAAGCCTGTAAACGTATCAAATAAGCTTAAAGAAGCACCGTCTTTAAAAAAATGTATGTTTAAGCTTTTTGACTTATTTGATTTCGGCTTAAGTTTCATAAGTCTCAATTTTCTTGCTTAATTGGAAACATATGAGCTTATTCGAGCTCATACACTGATATAACAAGTTTAGATAAGTTGATAAGTCATAAAATAAGAAGAAGAAGAAGAAAGAAAGAAACATGTAGTATATAAGTCAAAATGATATAAGCTCGTAAGCAAAAAATAATCTTAAACAAACACCTTTTAAAAAAGGATCGCTTCGGGTCACAAGTCAATCGGTGGTGACCGTTGGTGATTATTCCACGATTTCAGGTCAACTTATAAGCAGGATCCGGGTCAAGTTACGGGGGTGGATGGTCCACGTGTGACAGATCATAGTGATTGCTTGAAGAGTCAAATTTCGGGTCATAAGGTTCATTTGGTCAAATAGGTACATCTATGGGTTTATTGATGCTTCACACAATTGGATAGGAGTAGTTGGTCCGGAATGGACCTTATTGATTTGGACCTCCCGATTTTCAAGATCGGGCCACGTCGGATACAGAGCGATGGAGTTCATGATTAGATTATATGAAACCATTTTTAGTTATCTCTTATTGAAAAACAGTTAATATTGAAAAAAAATACTAATCTTTTTTTATTTAAAATTTTTATTAAAGATTCATTCAAACGTGTTTTTAAGTTGTGAGAAAAAAGAATTTAATTAACGTTCAAGTTTTTTTTTTCCTTACTGGAAATGATAATTATTGTATTTGACATTATATGGGAATGGAGCACCGAGTTATCCTTAGCCCAGGTATTGTTAGAGTTTAACAATTAAATAGTACGTATTGCGGAAGCTAGGATCAAGTATAACACATAAATATTAACTAAAACATAAATAGTAAACGTACCCGATGCACTTCAAATAACCTTCATTCTTGTACAAATAGATCATTGATAAACCCCTTACCGTTTTGTTTATCGATCTCTTGATAATTGCTAAAGTAAGTAATTACCTCGTTCTTGTACACACAAACTACCAACGAATAAAGGTTTGATGCAAGTAAACAAAACACTTAATTTTGCTTTAGAAAAAATCGATCCAAGAACCCTTGGAGGGGGGTGGACGATCGGCCAAGAAAGAAAAGAGGCAAAGGAAAACTTTAGGGTTTGTGTGTGTGCACAAAAGATGTGAAACCCTAACCCTTGGCCTTGTATATATACTAGAGTAAACTTGGAGGACAAGTTGGACATGGGTTGGGCTTCCCCTCCCCTTGCTCGACCGGCCTAGGACCCCTAAGGGGTGTTCTAGATCTTTCTTGACTTCCAAATTACACTCTAGTCCTTATCTTTCGTTATTAATGATAGTTAGTCCATACGGTTAATAACTAACGACCATTTAGTCCATTAAGTGTTTATAAATATGTATATACGATACATTTAACATATATATATTTATTTTACATTATTCTTGTTTGTAAAGTGTGCAATCCCGAGGTCTCGGGTTCAATACTAGACATTTACATATTAATGTTTATACGTAACATTTAACAGCTCCCACTCGTATATCCATTAATAGTAAAATGACATTGGTTAGCGTCTTGCAACACTCCAATGCCCCTAATTCAATCCGAGCTAGGTTTCCTGGAAAAACCTTTAATGATTCATCATTATAATTATCCTTTCATTACTAATACCACATTAATAAAGATGTGAGGTTCTTTATTAAATTTATGTTTGTCGTTTCTTTATGATTGAACAAAATTACCAAAACATCTGAACGTATTTCAGATAGACTTTGGGCATGGCCATGCAAACATTTTGTCAACCCTACGAGGGGCCCAGCAGTATTAAACTTCTAAACAAATCAGAAGGAATAAATTCTTTCTTGACTACAAGAATAACCCATGAACTTTGCAACACTTCTGAAAACAACCCTTATGACTCCCTGTTACGGTGAGCGGTAGATTGCTTCACAAAAATGCACTACATCCATGACACTTATCTGGTATCTCAAGTCTGAGGATAACTTTAAATATGATTCTCACATTAAATATTAAATCATATTATTGGGATAAGTCCAATATTCAATTCATTGAATATCATGTGAAATTGGTATGACTACGCATCAATATACTTTCAAGTATATCCTAAACCAATACTCAAATTTGTCTTAGTTTAATGATATTCCCATATCATTAATCGACAATGGACAATTTAGAATAATAATTTATTCATGGATCTTAAACATGCAAATATAGGATATATTATTAAGAAAATGAATAAATAAACATAAAACATATTTTATTTCATTAAAATAATAACTGTACATTACATCCTTTATCCAAACACTAATCACAAATGGGCATGAAACTTTCAGCTAATCTAAGTCCTACACCTTAAGCATGCTTGTAAAGCTTGGTGCCAGGTAGAGGCTTTGTTAATTGATCTGCCAAGTTATCATCTGTGTGAACTTTGAGCATTTCGATTTCGCCTATTTCGACTTGTTCTCGAACATAGTGATGCTTAATCGGGAAATGTCTGGTGCCTTTCATGATTCCAGGCTCATTGGCAAATGTAATTGCAGCTGAGTTGTCACAATATATTTTAATAGGTCTTTGAATCGAAGGCATAACTCCTAGCCCTGAAACAAACTTCCTAATCCAAACAGCTTCTACACTCTGCTTTCTGCTCCTCCAATCCACAGCTCCTCCATTAATGACAAAGACATAACCAGTTTGAGACTTCGTATCATCCTTATCACCTTTCCAAGAAGCATCGCAGTAACCTGTAACATCAAGTTCTGCTGATGGATTACCCCCATAAACTAAGAACATATCTTTAGTAGCCCTAAGGTACTTAAGAATATTCTTAACAGCAGTCCAGTGAGCTTCACCTGGATTCTGCTGATATCGACTGGTTAAATTCTGAGCAAACGCCACATCAGGTCTTGTACTTTTCACCGCATACATTATAGATCCCACAGCCGAAGCATAAGGGACTCTCTTCATGCGTTGCACCTCTGCAGGTGTTGAAGCACAAACCTTGTTGCTCAAGCCATGTTGTTCTTGCATTGGCAAATATCCTTTCTTGGAATTTTGCATACTGAATCTCTTCAGTATTTTATCAATGTAAGCACTTTGGCTTAATCCAATTAATCGCTGAGATCTATCTCTATATATCTTGATTCCCAGAATAAATGCAGCTTCCCCTAAATCTTTCATAGAAAAACACTTTCCAAGATATGCCTTAACCTTTTGCAAACTTGGAATGTCGTTTCCCATGATCAATATGTCATCAACATATAATATAAGAAAAATTACATTACTCCCACTAACTTTGTGATATACACATGGCTCATCAAGATTTTGAGTGAATCCATACTTTTTAATTTCACTATCAAATCTCTTATTCCATTGTCGTGATGCTTGCTTTAATCCATAAATGGATCTTTTAAGCTTGCATACATGATTTGGGAATTCTGGATTTACATACCCCTCAGGCTGCGCCATATAGATGTCTTCATCTAAGCAACCATTTAAGAAGGCGGTTTTTACATCCATTTGCCAAATCTCATAGTCATAGTAAGCGGCTATGGCTATAAGAATCCTAATTGCCCTTATGTCAGCTACAGGAGAAAAGGTCTCCTCATAGTCAACACCAAAAGTTTGAGTATAGCCTTTAGCTACCAAACAGGCCTTATAGGTGTGTACAACGCCATCCATGTCAGTCTTTTTCTTGAAGAGCCATTTACTCCCAACTAGTTTGGCACCCGGAGGTAGGTCTACTTCTTCCCAGACTTCATTGTCTTCCATGGATTGCATTTCCCCATCCATAGCAACTTTCCATTTAGCCTTTTCAGGACCATTCATGGCTGCTTTATAACTTGTAGGTTCATCAAGATCACCCAGTAAATTCTCATCACTCTCTACATTAAGACATAGACGGGTAGGAGCTTTTACTGGTCTTGTTGATCTACGAATGGGAATCACTTCAACTTCAGGTGGAGGACCTAAACTTTCAGGTTCTACCGGAAGTTGGTTAGTATTTTCAGAAGGTGCTACATCTTCTTGACTGTCTTCCAGATCATATACTCTCCCACTGAATTCTTGAGATATGAGCTCCTTTTCAAGGAAGTCTCCATACCTTGCAACAAATACTTTGTTTTCAGGTGGGTAATAAAAGTAGTATCCCATAGTTTCCTTAGGGTATCCTACGAAGATGCACTTCACAGATCTTTGTTGGAGTTTGTCTGCTGAGTCACGTTTAATATACGCCTCACAACCCCAGACCTTAAGATAAGACAAGTTAGGAGCTTTTCCAGTCCATAACTCATATGGTGTCTTATCAACCTTCTTTGTTGGAACCATATTTAGAATGCGAACTGCATATTCTAAGGCATAATCCCAAAACGAAAAAGGAAGAGTTGTTAGATTATACATAGATCGTATCATGTCTTGCAATGTACGATTCCTTCTCTCAGATACACCATTTTGTTGTGGAGTATATGGAGAAGTAAGGTGCTGGACAATTCCCTCCTTTGCTAGATAATCTATGAACTCCTGACTCAGGTATTCACCACCTCTATCGGATCGAAGAGCTTTAATCTTCTTTCCAAGTTGCAACTCTACTTCTGCTTTAAACACTTTGAATGTTTCAAATACCTCATGTTTATGTTTAAGTAAATAAACATAACCATAACGGCTGTAATCATCCGTAAATGTTAAGAAGTAGCTAGCACCTCTCCTTGACATATGTCTAAGTGGTCCACACACATCTGTGTGAATTAGACCAAGTAGATCATTAGCCTTTTCAATCCTATTTTTAAAGGGTTTCTTAGTCATCTTCCCAGCAATGCAAGATTCGCATTTATCATATGATTCATCATTGATCTTTTCTAAAAGCCCATCATGTTGCAGCTTTTTCATACGATCTTTGCCAATGTGAGCAAGTCGACAATGCCAAAGATAAGACGAATCCAGACCTTTCTTGATTCTCTTATTGTTGATGCTATACATTGAATTATTTGTAACAAAAGCATTATCATTATTATTCATATCAATTTCAAATACACCATTCACAGCAATAGCATTAAAATAAAAAACATCATTTAAAGAAACTGAAATTCCATTGCTAGAAATAGTATGATGAAAACCGAGGTTTAACAAACATGAAAATGAAATAACACCTCTAACAATTGACGGTGCATAATGACAATTATTTAAAGATAGTACTAAGCCCGAAGGCAGCACTAAATTAAAAACTCCTACAGCTTCAACTCCTGCATGCGCTCCGTTACCAACGTGCAAGAATTGTTGTCCATAGGCCAGCTTTCTCTCAACTCTAAACCCCTGCAAAGTATTGCAAATATGAATGCCACATCCCGTATCATATACCCATGAATTCAATTTAGGAGTAAGAGTGAATAATTCAATCATAAAGAACGCACCTGAAGTACTGGGGTTACCAGCTTTATTACCCTGCTTCTTCTGTCGCAAGTCATGAATGTAGAGAGGACAATTGCACTTCCAATGGCCCTTTTCATGACAGTGGTGACAAGTCTGATCCTTCTTGTTTGGAGGATTTGTCTTGTTCTGCTTAGGCTGATGCTGTTTCATCTTGGGTTGTGGTTGATAGGCCATGACCTGCTTGCCTTTATCACCTTTACCTTTGCCTTTGTTCACATGCAATTTCTTCTGGATTCTCCCCCCATGAATTGCCAACACTTGTGGGGTAGGAGCCTTGACCTTGGCTGGTAGACTTTTCTCATAATCAACTAGCAATGCGAGTAGTTCTGAGACTGTCTTCCCCGAGCAGTGCATGTTGTAATTCTGCACAAAACCAGCAAAATCCTTGTTAAGGGACCTGTTGATCAAGTGCACTTGCACATTGTCGGGGTAACTAAAACCAATTCTGTGAAGTTGATCAAACGAATCTTTCATCTCATCCACATAATCAGCTATTGGTTTACCATCACCATGCTTGCAGTTGTGTAGCTTGTCAAGTTCGTCATACAATTCAACTGCAGGTGGTTTCTCATAAGACTGCTTAAGCATCTCAAGCATATCTTTAGGGAAAGCGTACTCATACTTCTTTTGTAACTGAGCACTCATGCTAGTGAGCATTAAACAAGTAACCTCATTAAACTTAGCATTAGTCACCTTCCAAGCTGCCTTTGCTTCTGGCGTTGCAGTAGCAGTAGGTTCAGCTGGGCATTCTTCGGTCAAGTAGTCTAGCTTTCCGGACGCCCTCAAGACAATTCTGAGCGAACGGTGCCAGTCATTGAAATTCTTTCCAGTCAGTTTGTCTCTCTCAAGATGACTCTTGAAAGCAGAAATCACAGTTTGGTTATCGGGTTGAGCCATATCTACAGATAAAGTTCAAATATTAGTATTTTCGATAATTAATATCTTCAAGAAAAATAAAATACCAAAGGCTATATTCATATAACCAACTAATTTTCTTGAAAATCTAGGATCCAACTTTACATAGATTCCACCACATCAGTTGATCTGCTAGTGGTGAAAGTATAAAAGTTGGTAATCTGTCGAACAATAATTGGCAAACAAGATTTCCAATTCCTAGATCATTATGGGATTTACATGAAATTGATTCATCAATTTGCCTTGTAAGCATGTTTCATCCCATCTTATGCCTTAAGTTCTAGGTCTCACGCACAACTTAATTAAGTCATCTACCTTAGAAACTGTAAAATTACAATTATGGTCTCACGCGTTAAAAGAATTTTACCTTGTTATAGTAATTTAGCCTAGGTCTCACGTTTACTAAATTAAAATTCCAAGTGTTCCTTATAGATAGATGGCATGTAACTTAAATTATTAAGGGTATTATTATTTTTTGATATGTCAATCAAAATATGTACAAAGATGCATGCACTCATCTTTATAACATAAGTTTTCATAAAAACTTTTTATATCCTATTCGTGAAATTAATACACAAAGTTTTACTTGAGGTTTATTCCAAAACCCTAAGATGACTTTCTACAATTATGATTTTAAAAGTAATTCGTTTAAGACATATTCAAGATTGTGATAACCAAGGCAGACTCTAAGGCTCTTTTCTAAGCCTTCAAATCACGGTTATGAATATCATCTTAAAGGACTTAATTTTAAAAACATATTTGTACAAAACATCAATCAAGCAAAAGTTTATGGATTCAATCTCAAAATTATGTAATAAAGTATGAATTTTGCTAGTCTCGCCTGGGAGCTGGTTACCGTACGAATCGGACCACTAGCGGCACTTAAGACCTTGCAAGATTCTTACTTTATCACTTAGGGTTTCACCATTATTAGTCCGTATTATTTTCTTTATAAAAACAACCCTTTTATTGCTTACAACAAGTCAAACTAAAACAATAAAACAAGTATCAAAGAAAATCAAAACAACCAATAATAAATAAGTGAAACAATTAGCCACATGCAATCCGTATTAGAAAAGATCCTAATAAAATCAATTCTAGGTATAATAATGCATGTAATCAACTAAGGCCTTCTCCTCTTGATGGAAGAGAGTCACATACATTGACGAATCAATTGCGTAGGCCAAAGCTAATAAACACACCACATAGCATATATAAACCGATTTTAATATATATTGGAGTCTTCCCCAATTTTAGATCTATCTAAAACATGTGATAAATAAAAAAGCAAGATCCATGACTAACATGCATGTAAGTCACGGATTAAAACCTAACAATTAGCACATAGGTCACAAGATACGTTCAATTAACCGGTTAAAGACCTAGGGTTTCTAGTGATTACAAATAATTCAAGAAAACCACAAAACCCTAATTAGGGTTTCATGGAAAAACCGACCCCCCCTAAAATTAGGGTTAGGGTTTCGAATTTAATTAAAAAAAATAAGGAAAAAACCCTAGATCAAAAACATGTATCTAAAACAATTAAAGATCCGATTTTTATTACGTTTTAGTAATCAATTACATGTTATACATGGCTCGTGATGCCACTTTTAGAGTTTAACAATTAAATAGCACGTATTACGGAAGCTAGGATCAAGTATAACACATAAATATTAACTAAAACATAAATAGTAAACGTACCCGATGCACTTCAAATAACCTTGATTCTTGTACAAATAGATCAATGATA